>JACEII010000022.1:6128144-6143736 GCA_014332785.1 Antheraea mylitta
AATGAAAATTCTTAGTTATAAGGTAAATAACATCTATTTCAGATTATGATTTACCCCGTACCAGGAAAATAATACATAGTACATACACGTATACAATAGAATATATGCATACGTAAACAAATATATGTATAGTAAAAGAATAATTCAGTTACGTAAACATTGTAGCCAATCAACATATAAACTTTGGTTCCATGCAACAGACACGTTAATTAAGGTCCCATTATAAAATATCAATATTAATATATCTTTAACTTTCATATCTATTGTTACCTTTCCTATAATACTTACTATACTCTTTGTGTTACCTACACAAGTAATTTGTTACAGACTGTGAATGCTCACAGGACACAGAATAATAATACCCCAGCGGAGATGAAACTATTTCATTTGACACCTCGGATTGAACCGATGCTTTCCGATATGAACATAGGTCCGAGTTTTTGGCGGGATTTCAGTCTGTCATGTAGAGGATTTTATATTTTATTCATAATCTTGTTTTACTTGACTCTATATTGTGTACAGTTAGTGGTGTTTTATGTGATATGGTTAGTTTATTGTGCATAAGTGGAGTGAATAGAAAATAATACCACGGACCGTAAATTCTGAGATGCAACATAAATTCCCAGGAAAGTTGTAACTAAAGAACCACTATCTTGTTATAACATTTAAATAACCGCACAACTCTTAAAGTCTTAACAACTCAACACTTGGAGATACCAGAACATTTTTTTTAATGATTATTCGAAGATTATTCTGTTTGACATGTATGTTATTATGTTTTACTTTTTTATATATCATCGACCTTCTAAAAAAAGTGAAAAGAGAAACTGTTGCTAACGTTTGGTCCAAAAACCTACGTATATTTATTCGTATTCGTATATTAATTAATCGCATTTAATAAGTAAAGGATGCCACATACACTCGTACTTTTATTCGTAGCATCAATGTTTAATATTAAAAAGAAAAAACTTAAAACTCGTAATTTACATTTAAAATTTATGAGCGGCAAATATATGATTTTTAATATGCGCTTCGTGTCAATAAAAGACATACATATATGCTTTATACACTATTTTTACTGTTTTTTGTTTAAATTGCCTATATCAGTATTATGTCTAATATCTTTAAACGAGCAATTCTTGTATATTTTTATATTTGTATATATTCAGGATCTCTGAAACGGCATCATCTATCTCCGGGAACTTAGGATGTACCTAGGTTCGGTGACAGAAGAGATTTTTTCTGTATTTTTTTTAATTTTATGAGGTAAACCTAACAGTTTATTTTAATTTAGAAATGTTTTTAAAGAACCGAGCTAGGCTCGGTCGCCCAGGTACTATTTGTTTAAAGAAAAATATCATATTACATAACTACACACTATAATCAAATTTATTTTATAGTATATCTATATAATTCGTACAAAAATACATAGTACTCTTTTTATAATATATGTTTATATTATCAACGAATTTAAAACGTTTATTAATCTTAACAAGTATTGATCTGAGTTTACGCGTAAAATGAAGCTTCCTGATAATTTTTAATCATAATTGTAGCGCATGGTAACGTCAAATAAGTCTAAAAATATCTATAGATGATAAATGTATATTTTTTACTCTATCTGTTTGTACCACTCTTACATTATCGAAGTGTATAACTAAATGTAAAAGGATGATTCAAATTGAATCACTATTTTGCTTATGAACTATTGTAATAAAAACATAAAAACTTCTCGGTTGACTTTTTAGCTGAATAATCGGGCGCGAAAGCTTCGTCATTAAAATGCGTTATTGTGATTGGAGAATATTTTCGTTAGTACCAACGTAACAAATTAATACAACATTTTGCTTTTTGGCAATGTTGTCAGATTTATTACCAGTTGTGCTGGGCAGGTAAATATCGTCGCTTTGCTGAATAAATTTTATTTTTCTTAAATGGTATTCAGAACGTTAACGATGTTGTAATTGTTTAAGTGATACGTGCGTAACTTTTCTTTACATCAGAGCGGAGAAATGTAAGTAATACATAAAGGTTTTTGTGTTTCGTGAACTTTTTGTTAGAAGGTTGTGGATTGCTGTTAAAGTAGCTGCAGAATAATTGGTAGAGTGCGATAGTATAACGAAAGAAAAATGTTTTCAACGGAATCAGTGATATAGATTTCGGGAAGTTCAGAGTTATTTTAATATGTCGTTACGTAGTTTTATGGACTGAAAAGTTTTTTACTACAAGGACATAAAGCGCTGCTGCTGCGTCTCAATGAATTTTCATTTTGCGCTATTTTATTTTTAAACTCATTACAGGTCATCAATAATGGAATGTAAAAGATAACCGAGCGTTTGTAATGTGCTCGAATTCTTTCGCGGACTTGAGAAATGGACGCACGGCAGTGCAACAGTATACTTCAAAACTTTGACGATCCTAAAACGGAAATTTTGAAAAAAAGATTATTGAAATCATCGAATACGTCGGTTGTAGCAAATTTAGCGCAGAATAATTCGCAGCATAATGTGCTATTGAATACATTACGCGTGAGTTTACTAACATACAAATTTATTTATGTTATGTATTATTTGTTTGTGTCACATTGTTTTTTTGTATTGCAGGCGCCGATATCAAGCAGTATGATCGTGTCGTCGATGCAGGCGTCACAGAGCTCTATACCTATAACCCACAGTTTAGTTACCCATTCTATTGCTCCTATGAAAATTCACACAAACAGTTCACCTTACCCTCTTCTGTCTACTGTACATGTACCAGTACAGATCCCAGGCTCTACTTCCAATATTAATGTACCTGTGCAGATATCAGGACCAACAAATACAGTGCCATTACAAATAACACCTGTAAGCCTCCCTCTACAGGTTTCCGGGACAACGAATGTCCCTGTTCAATTACCAGCTGGTGAGACAATAAATGTTCCTCTTCAGATACCAACAGGTGGTCAGAATATTCAACTGACTGGTCCAGGGTTGCAGTCTATGCCAATAATCCAAAATACTAATCAACCATTACATAGTTCAATAATACATGTCCACATGGGTTCGAACCCACGACCAACCAATATTGATGCTAATTCGGACATGACAGTGTCTAGTACATCCCAATTACATCTGTCAGACTCCTCTGGTGTCCATGTTAAAGTGAATACTCCTACGTCAATACCTCAAGTCCAGGTTGGCTCAAATCCGGCCGTAGTCCACATTCCTAATTCCTCGACCAACTCTATACAACTCCGTGGAACTGCAAGGTCCGTCCCGCATATGGTATACATCCAGACACCAAACGGGCTGAAGCCTGTAACCAGTACTGATGTCATCAGTCAAGCCAGCACAAGCGGAAACCCTCCACAAATTATAGTAAGAAGACCAGTAAGTGCATTATATCATTATGACTAACTATCTTACCGTCATGCCTTGATCTTATAGGATATGTCAAATATAGTTATAATAATGTTAATCTATCCAAGTGAAAATGATAAAATTTTAATGAATATTTTCTATTTATCCATTAAATTCTAATGATATCCTTCAAAATGAAATAAAATCGTTACAAAAATTTGCCATCTCAAAAGGAGAATAGTAAATTATAAATAATAAATGTAGCTGGTGCCAATGTTCAAATATTTACATATCCAATTTTTGTAGTGATCAGTTGAACATTACAGAAGTTGATGTATTTCAGTGCCACCTCCATGTAAAAACAATTGTAACAACTTTCATTTTTATTCTCTTATTTATATAGATTTAATAACATTAATATCGACACCTAAATAAACATTAGAAATAAATAACATGTTTTGATTTATCCAATTATATGGTTTGGCATATGGTATGCAAGTAAGTTATGATATACCTTCACAAACATGCTTATAACATTGGTGAATTGGTGTCATTATAATCAATAACTCATTTATATATGTATATGTATTGTTTAATACAAAATATTGTTGAGAAAGAACATTGGTCAGATTGTTTTAATGTCATGGGTTCATATGAGTGAAGCTATTATTTACTATACTTCTAATAGTGATTTAAAAAATCTTATTTATATACCCTATTTATATTCAATCTACATAGCTGTAGCACAACTGTAGATGGTAGAGCTCCGATGAAGTTATTTTTGGTTTCAGCATGAATGGGTCGGTTCCTCCGGGGTAGTACCACCCCTCTCACAGATAACCGACGTGAAGTAACAGTGCTTGCATTGTTGCATTTCGTTCGGTCAGTGAGAGAGCCGGAGACCCACCTACCATCCCCTCTCCCACCCTCCTCCCAAATACAGCTTGGCAATGCACTTGCGACTCCCCTGGTGTTGCAATTACTATGGACGGTGGTGATCACTTAACATCAGGTGACCCATCTGTTCGTTTGCCTCCTATGATATAAAAAAAAAATATATTTATGTATGGTTTTCAAGGCCAGAAAGTATTTTTGAAATTGAATATCGTTTTAAAATTGTATGGTATAAAAAGTCCCAGTGATATCAGGTTTTTATTCTCTTTCCTTGATGTTTTTATAACTGAAAACAAGTGAATCCAAAACAGGCAGCAAAAATAAAATATACTAAGATTAGTCTTATTAACAAAATTCAGTTCTGCCAATATATAGCGTACATGCATGTAAAGAATATAATCCTAAATATAAAACCAAATTTCTGGCTTTTCCACTCCTGATTCTTCATAGTACTAAAAGTAAATATTCACAAATCCATTTTATAGGACATCTATTTTTCTTACTTATCTATAAGCAACTATATATAATATGACTAAATGAAGTTATTATGAATATATTATTCATATCAAACTACATTGTTTACACCAATAGCCTCCATACTAATAAATAATAAAGAGAAAAAACGCATATATGTTCTGTTTCCTTATAGAATTATCGATATAAATATATATTTTAAAATAGTATACACAAAGGACCATAATCTTAATACTTTTGTGTACAAATTGGCCTCCAATTTTATTATGTTTATGATAACACCTCAATAACACCACTACATATGTACATAACATATATGATGTTGGTTCTTTGTGACATATTGTGTTTATTCTCGTCCTTGCTTTGCTTCTTTTTTTGGGTGTCAAAGTACAGGATTTGGGTTTTAATCATGTATGTTTGTTCATTTTCATTAACATATTATAATAATATATTGATACATTCTACTGTAGCATTACATTTTTATTGTTATTGTTATAGGTAACTACCAACTCGAATATTCATTTAATATCAAATGTCGGAAACAAACCTAACATTGCCCCTAAAGTGTCTGGTCAAAACAAGACTTCCATATTAGCTCCAGTAAATGCCAGTCAACCTATAGTTATACAAAAACCAAAGAATGACAAGATGATGGTTCCAGTCAGTATAGCTCCTGGGACTCCAACGAAACAAGCTATAGCTTACTTAGGTTCTGTCAAGAAACCGACCACAAAAAATATGTCTGAAAATCAGTCTTCAATTCTTATATCAAATAACCAAGCAAATATGAACACTAATAATCAGAAATTATTTTTAACACCTATGCCGAAAATGCCGAACACAAAATTCATTTTACCAGTAACATTACCAGCTACGATGGCGTCTAAAGGACCTATTATAAATTTGCAAATTGCCAATGGTCAAATACAAAATGATCCTCAAGGCAACATAACAGTCATGAGGGACACTGGTCCGATGGAAACGACAGAAATACCGCCATTACAGCCTTTAGGCAAAATAGTTAATATTAACGGCAAAGACAATTTTATACCACAAAGTCCTAAAGGGGACAAAACGTTTGCCATATCGATTTCCGGATCTAGAGCAGAGCCAACAGGAGAACAAGGAGAGTATACACTCTCAATCCCGGAAACAAATGCGTCCATGAATGATGACATTTATACAGTATCAATATCAGATGAAAATGGTGGGCAAAGAGAAAAATCATTTACCTTGGCCATCCCGGAGAAGGGTAAAAGCTTGTTGAACAAGAATATGGTAGATAGAAGCGATATGGGCCCAATTACAGTCGCAGCGCCTGCTATTTTACGACGTTCAAATTCAGACAATAGTGAAAGAAAAACTTCAAACGCAAATATAAAACGGAGAATATCACTTTGCGCAGAAAACTTATCGACTAAAAATTTTAAAATGTCGGTTCCTCAACTAAGGATTTACGAACGATCTGAAGATCGGCATGATGCTGAAAATAATGATGATCATCGTGTTCCATCTCTCTTTTGCGATGAGAAGTTAGAAAAAGATTTAGAAATCAAAATACTAGGTGATTTAGACCAAGAAGATTACAAGAATAAAAATGACAAATCTAACGAAGATAATAATGGATACTTTGAGAAAACCGATGATTATAAAAGAGGACCAGGAAAAATTAAAAAGGAAAGCGAAATTGTTGAGGAAAATCCTCCAGGCTTACTCTGGAACAATGGAATTGCCACTTTACAAGGCAGTTTTCTACAGTTCCAAACTAACGAGTTTGGTCTAATAGATTTGATTGATAATAGTGACCAAGAAGAGTTGTTATCTAATTCGACGGTTAAATACCACACGCCTTTGAAGCAGAGAATAGACGGAATTAGAGAGAAGAAACCGACATCTCCAGAAGATATGTATCGATGCGACGGTTGCGGTTGTCACGGCATGGCGGCGGAATTCATCACTCCGAACTACTGCAGTCTAACTTGCCAAAGCGACGTCCGTAAATCAATGCCAAAGAAGCGTGATCGAGAGAGAACGGAATTGTTGAAAAAGCGAAATAAAATCAAGAAACTATTAATGAGGAAACAACTTTCCGAATCTGATATTCAAATGGAAAATAAAGGCGAGAAAGTGCCGTTGAAGCATTACGATTCTGTGCCGGCGGATACTCATATCCCCGACCCGTCGTTAATGAAATTGAGTGAGGATTTTATTGAAAACGAGAAGTATCCTTGGATGTGTGGAAAGAACGGTTTTTCTTGGATGCGTTATTTGGACATATGCAAGGCGAAGGATGCGCCCGTGAAGTTATTTAAAAATCCGTTTCCGTACAATAAAAATGGATTTAAAGTCGGTATGCGTTTGGAAGCTATAGATCCACAACATCCCTCTTTCTTTTGCGTGGTGTCCGTTGCGGAGGTGCAGGGCTACCGAATGAGGTTGCATTTCGATGAGTATCCAGACGTGTATGATTTCTGGGTGAATGCGGATTCGATAGATATCTTTCCGCCGGGATGGTGTGAAAAGAACGGGCGGGCTTTGAAACCTCCAGCTACATATACCCCGTCGAATTTCTCGTGGCCGTTGTATTTAAAGCAAATCAGGGCGATAGCAGCGCCGAGGCATCTCTTTCCTCATGTCACAACCACGGTAATTTTTTAATTAAGTATCCTTATGTTAATTAGACTGGTTCAGAATATTTCGGTTACGGTCTTATCTTTTCAAATTTAATAACTTTGCTTTGGGGCCATTCAAGTATTACGTAAGCACTAAGGGGGGGGGGGCTTTGATTCGCTTGTTTGATGACATATGGGATGGGGGATCTGGATGTATAGGTTTGATATGGGAGTTGCTCAGTCTTATCCACGGCTACCATCGCCCTACTAATAAACCACTATAAGTTGAATCCTTTATAGACATTAATCCCTCATTTCTAGGCCTGTTATCTGTTTTTTTCGAACTGACTACGCTATTGGCCTTACTAGGCCTTCGCAGCTTCACCGAACTGCGTCTGTTAACTGCTGACGATGAATCAATAAGAAAACTATATATATATATAATAGACTCAAAAGTACTTATATAAATGTTTACGGAAAGGGGGGTAAGAGCTTTGCTGATGTGAGGGAGGGGGCTGTCGGAAATAACAAAAACATAATACTTGAACGGCCTATTTCTTGGGTATTTATTTGATTTTGGTATACACTAGCAATTGTAAAGTGAGTGAGAAATCTCAACATACATTAGTTAGTGTAATAGTATCAAGTTCAATGGTACTAAAAGTCAACCAAAGTCAACAAGTAGTCCAGTGAAGCTGTAAAGGCCAAAGAATTAAGGCCAATAGCATAGTCAGTTCGAGGAAAAAAAAAATGATACAACGTGCGAATAATGAATATGAGAAAATATTATTTTGTATTATTATATGCAGATGTTCAAACCCAACTGCTTCCGCATCAGTATGAAGTTGGAAGCTGAGGATCGGAAGAACAACTTGGTTTGCGTCGCGACGATTGCTGACACACTGGACAATCGGATGCTGATCAACTTCGACAGCTGGGATGAGATGTACGACTTCTGGGTCGATCCGACCTCACCGTACATACACCCAGTGGGATGGGCCGAGGAGAATGGAGTATCACTTACACCGCCTAATTGTAAGTTTTCCTTAACTCCTCAATTGATATTTTATGTCCCAGATATATATATACATTTTATACCATAAGAGGCAAATGAACAGATGCATCACCAGATCATGTGATTATCTGATAATGTTAAGTGATCACCACCGTCTATAGACACAACACCAGGGGAATCGTAAGTGCGTTGCCAGCCTGTGTTTGGGATGTGGGGTAGGAAGGGAAAATAAGGAGGGGTGGGCCTCCGGTGCTCTCACTGACGAAACGAAACGCAACAATGTATGCACTGTTACTTCACGTCGGTTTTCTGTGTGTCGGATGTTACTACTCCGGACGAGCCGACCCATTTATGCTGAAAAGCCAGTAATAGCTTCAGCCTAGCTATACCACCTACAAAATCTAAACGGCGGATCAAAAGACGGAGACTATTTTTGACTTCTGTATCGATGACATAGTTCACCTCGATTATAATTATCAAAAAATATTTAATGTTTTAAAGATTTGACCTAGTTACAGTTTTATTATAGTTATAAGACACTACTTTGAAATGGAATTTTACGGAACTGGAATAAAACTAATGCGTTGCTCTGTAAAAAATAAACGACATTTAAAGTTTATTATTCCACTATTTATCGCTTTTAGGTTAATCTAAATTTTATAATGATAACCACAATAACCGTTTTCTGTCAAATTTCAACATGACAACATTTGCCATGGAGCTATTATTATGTTACAACGCCATCTAAAAAAATACATGAGTACTTGATCGCTGTTTTAATGACCAACAGCTGTAAAAAAATAGGTACTATATTTAAATACTATAGTGTTCTTACATAGTAATAAATAATAGAATATAAGATATTCTTTACAATCGTTGTAGTTTGAAAATGAATCAATGAAAATAAAATGCTTCATAATAAAAAACAAACACATACGTTAATAGAATTTAGCTGCTAGATTTTATACTTCTAACTAATCAGCTGAAGATAATTTCGCCTTGTAACGTTAGTTCAGCTTGGTGCAATCGTCCGTTTGTCGACTTTTTCGTATCGACGGGGATGTTGGTTCGAATCTCACCGGTCACCCCTTTGTTTTTTTTTTTTTTTGAAGATGCACAGCTTGATGAAATGTTGCTTAATCTTTTATCTAATCTTACTGCTTTATATAACACAAAGAAAAGTTACCAAATTCCGTCAAGAATTACATGAACTACAAATTTTTAAGTTTCATCCGTTATCCTGGAGAACCCCTTGCGTTTTATGGGGCAAAAAGTATCCTGGATGTAGCCTTGTAATATGTCAAGTTTCGTCAAGATTGGTTCAGTACTTTCAGAGTGATGCATGTTCATAGGGACAGACAGACAGACAAAAATTGTAAAAATATTATTTTTGGATTCTATATCGATAACATAGTCTAACCTGATTAAAATTTTTAAAAAATATTTAATGTACAGATTTCGTCTTGTTACAGTTTTATTACAGTATAGATCAGTAAAAATTTTAAGTTTATGATGCCGAGTAGGTCTGTGCCCCATGAGGTCTATTTATCTCATTCATTTGTATGGAGTTTAAATCTTTAATGTTTCTGGACAGTTCAGGTGTTTGGATTGGAGGGGGGGGGGGGTACAGGACTCACTCGGAACAAAATTATATCCAAATTTAAAAACAATGAATTTGATTATAACAATACACTATATTTTGTTAAAAAAAACGGACAAGTGCAATGGGTTTTTTTAAAGCTTGAACGCTTACACATTGAAAAAAATACGTGTCGGATATTTTCGATTAGAAAACACGAAAAAAAAAACGTAACTGTAAATTTCCCGTGAAATGACCCATATATATTGTGGTATTTTTAGGGAAAAATTGTGTTTCATTGAAGTAAAGCAATTTTTTTTTAATCAAAATCCATCGAGTTTTTTTTAATGCACGCGTAGCAGTAGACTTCCAGCATTTTATTTAAATGGATAATAGTATGGTGTATATTTTGATGAAAAACATATTTAGATACAGTATAATTGTATTGCAGATTAGGGGGAAAAATAACATAATATATCAGATGAAAGGTCTTACACTCGCAGTAATCTAGGTTTTTTAATACTTCCAGGTCACATTTAACATATAAAAATATCAAAACAAATATTAATAAATAACAAAGATAACCTAAGTTAAAGTTTGTTCTAAGACTTTCGAAATTATAAAAACAATCATAATAAACCCCTAGCAATGACTAGTGCCCAAAGCTGTAATAGGCGATCCGAGGTTTATAACCTTCGACAATAAAAGTGCCAATAAACCCTATTGTTTCGTGTAGTTCGGTGAATCTGTGAAGACCTGTCCAGGTCAAAAGCGTCATCAGTTCGAGAAAAAAAAAATGGTTCGTTCATACCGTTCCCACGTTTCCTTTCAAATGAAACTGAAAACACCCGACGCTCATTGACACTGTGCTTTAACATAGAAGCGTAGAGTATTGCGTATAATTTTGGTATTTTTCTAGATAAGCATTTTTACTTAAGCATCTTTTTTTTTATTGTTTTAAGACGAGAATCGAGTGGATTTTATCCTCCATAAATACTGCTAAATTTTTCAGCCTGTCAAACTGTTTATAACAATTCATGTACTAAATCGTACGAATAATTATTGGCTTGCAGGAAATTTATAACGTCAAACAACATTTTTTTACACTACACTGAGCAAAGCTTTTTTTTTACGTGGAGAGATCTCTTATGGATACGCCACCCTCCCGGGGGTGAGAGGGTGGGTTATGTTTGAGTCCCGCGGACTAAAACTTCACGGTGTAGGTACCGACACACCATAATTGTTGGGGCGGCAAGGGATCGGTCTGTGCTATTCCCCTTGGAAAGCCGCTCCAAGGGTCCGCCCGACGGCAGGTGGCCGCCGGGCCCTTTACCTATAGAGAGGCAGACTGGGTATACACCAGCTGCCCCCCTCATCCGCCGGATTTGTGCAATAAGGAGATGAGCCACCTGACCCATTCCCTCAGATCCGCCTACGGTGGCGGGAGGAGTTGGGCAAAGCGTCGTCTCCTCCCGCCGGTTTTCCTTTGGTGGAGACGGCCACTTAGCTGGTCTGCTTCGCGGGCCCTCCTCGCCGCGTCCTTCTGCGAGATGACCTCCTCGCAGGAGGCTATATCTCGTCAAGACTGTTTGCTGCCAAGCATGGCCGAAACCACGCCCGGCAGCGACAAATTCCCCATTACTACCGCCGCCACCAGAATGCGGCGCTGGTCCTCCCACTCAGCACAGAGTGTGCTGTGCAGTGTTTTCATCACCGCCGCACTCATGGCTTGTGGCGATTGGCTCCCTGCATGCGATTTGGTGCAGGTACCACCCGAAACAACAGTGCCCAGTTAGTTCCTGCACCATCCAGAATGAAAGGGAGCCCCAATTCCGTTCCATCCACTCCCGCAGAACCGGGCGGACAGCGTCTATGGTATAGCGCCCATAGCGCACGTCCGCCAGGTCCTGCATCCGTCTCCCAACTGCCAGCTCCCTCACACTTTTCCGCCTTGCCTCTATCTCCGTGGGAGCTGGAGGCTCCCCACTACGCTTTCTCGTCGCCGTGTATTCGTACACAGCGGCGAGGACTTTCGCCTCTAGCTCCCAAGGCAGGGAGCCGGCGAGCACAAAGGCTACCGTCGAGGACACTGTGTGGTACGCTCGGACTGCCCTCAGTGCCACCGTGCGCTGCATTTTGCGAAGCACAAACACTGAGCAATACTTGACCTAAGTCACACTGATGTAAAGTGAGTACGAAGTATAGGATATAATGCGTTCAAAAGTTCTTTTCATAACCGTTATATTGTATACTTTAGAAAATACAGAAGCAGGTATCGCGTTCCATTCCTTTGCGGTTTGCATAATAAATGAATTAAATATACTAACCGAATAAAATGTATTAAAAATATTATCAAACTTGTAAAGTGTAATTTTCATTGCACGACAGTGTAGTTACAAAGACTCGTGTAATTAAAATGTTTACGTGTTACGAACGATAATGCCCAAACAGGATAACGTTGTTTCAATGTGTCGTTTGTGTTTATCTACTTTTATATGTAAATGTACACGTTTTGTTAAATTAGTCATGTGCATAACTTGTTAGTGGACGGGTGTGTAGCGATTTCTTTTATTTTCTTAAAGAGGTAGTTTTGTTTTTAATTTTTCATATTACGCCAGTTGAAATATTCATCCTTGTGTAGGTCAGAATTGTAAATATTTGTTTTTTGTACTAAGTATTATTTATATTTAATGTTCCACATCCTTATGAGATAATTAATCAGTCTGAGTAAAAGAGTGATATGTATTTGGACTTCCATGAGTCTATTTTGGAAAAAAAAAAACAAAAATAAACTGATCGAAAAATTACCTAAAAAGGTATCAACCCTCGTGATCATAGTTTGTTATTTACCTAGTTTGCATTGACGTAAACCTATTATTCCTATTTTGAGAGCGCGTACTTAAAGTATAATGATTATTTAAAATCCAAGGGGTTCAATGTTAAATAAATTAACACGAGGAACCTTTCAACATATTCTCTATCCCAGGAAAAAACATTTTTTTTCCAAATTTATTTATAAACTAGCTGTGAACGCAACTTCGTCCTTGTGGAACGTAATGCAATAAACAATCTCTCGTTTACTGTATCTTAAATAATATAAATTATATGATATTCTGTTTGTGTAAGAAATTGAATTTTATTAAAATACCTACTCTTTCTCGTACTGTAGTCGAGCCGTTATTGAAATTACGATACGAAACTTTTGATAGAATGTTCCAATTTTTAATTAAACATAGAGTAAATGTTACTCAAGGATATCCTTATGATTTTCTTGGTGAGGTTTTATCGTGAACGACTTTTATAAAATTGACTGAAATGTATTTTATTTCTTACTAACCTCTGCTCGCGACTTCGTTCACGTGGAATAGATACACTAACACGCAGTAGTTCTCAAAAGAAAAAAAAACATCCCGATTTCGAAACATTTTTCATCTGTGCTCCGCTCCTATTGGTCTTAGTCTATTGAGCTATATAACACTGAAAGATTTATTCAAATCGGACCAGTAGTCCCTAAACTTACCCCCTACAACGTCACAACATCACAACGTCACAAACTCACAAACTTTACCTCTTTATAATGTTAAGTATAGATTGCTAGATTGAGGCAGGTGATCAATTTATTTCGTAAAAATATAAAAATTACAGACGAGTCTCTTATATTTTTACTATATCTATACTAATATTATAAAGAGGTAAAATTTGTGACGTTGTGATGTTGTATGTGGCGGTAATCTCAGGAACTACTGGTCCGATTTGTATAATTTTTTCAGTGATATATAGCTCATTCACCGAGAATGGTTATAGGCTATATATCATCACGCTAAGACCAATAGGAGCGGAGTACAGATGAAAAATGTTTCAAAATCGGGACGTTTTTCCCTTTTGAGAACTGCTGTGTGTTAGTGTATCTATTCCACGCAAAGAAGTCGCGGGCAGAGGCTAGTTATGTATAGATTTAGTTGATACAATAGTTTTTCAATATTGGATAAGTAATCACATTGTAATGATTAAATTTATAGTCTACAAAGATCCAGATACATTTTCGTGGGAGAACTACTTGGCGGAGACTGGCGCGTCAGAAGCTCCGCCCCGCGCGTTCAGGCCGCGCCCACCTCAAGGGTACAAGCCCGGCATGAAACTCGAAGTCGTCGACAAACGGGTCTGTACACTTTACTATTCAAAATACCTTCACTAGCTTTCAGTTTTAGAGATGTTTAGGGGTCGTCCAGTAAATGGTGAGATTTGTCTTGACGGCTTTTTACCGATAAAAATTAATGTCTAAAAAGTGAAAAAAATAGCATGTTACATGAATGAGAGTGGTATCGTTATTTAGACAGGGTTAAGCGGTATCGATTTTTTTTAAATTATAAACAAACAATTTTAACAATATCCAAGTTAAATACCTCAACTTGGTAAATAACGAGCGTCGTAATATACAGTTGTCATTAGTTAGTTTTTTTCCTTAGAGCTGTTTCTTTTTTATATAGTTAAATAGCTTTTGTCTACGGTTTCTTCATTTTTTTTATTTCTTAGGAAACACTACTTTTTTCTGGGTGAAATGTACTTTGTGTTTTTTGTTTAATATACTTTAGAGGTTTTAACTTTTGACCACATTCTCATGGTAAACACGCTAATTTGATATCCACTCACTGAGTGTGTTCTACCGTTTGTATTATGGTGAGTGTTCCGAAGAGTTATTCAATTTAATCCCTTCCTCTCCTTTTCACAACCGAACCACGTGCGCCTGTCTTTCCGATCCAGTAAACTTTATCTCGGCACGACCTAAAAATCTCGCAACCTCCTATCTTTGCCGTACCGTAAAGCTGTGGAACTATCTCCCAGCTAGTGTGTTCCCTCCTAACTATAATATGTGGTCGTTCAAGCTCAACATGTATAGGCATTTACGCAGGCCGGCATGACAGCGGCGACCGACGAAGGATGGCGTATCTCACGGTAGTCGTCGTTGTTTTTGGATTGCGCTGTGCTTACCATCAGGCACAGTGCACTCACTTGGCTCTCAAGTGCAGCTGCCGGAACGTCCAACAGGAGCTTGGCGATAGATTTTCAATTTGATATTTTTATTTTTGATGCCATAGGAGTTAAGGGGGAGTCTGGGTGGTAATTATATTAGCTAAATTTATTTATTAGACCAGAACAGATTCAAAAATATAAATATTTACGTATGCATGGTTAATAACATCGCATACTTTTGTTGACCATGGGGAGGGATCGGTCAGAAATTATAATAAAATTTACCTTACGTAATACATGAACGACCCCTGACCTTCTTTTCACAGTGATTTATGTTGAAACAGGTGCCGTTCTTAATACGCGTCGCGACTATAAGCGCCGTGAAGGGTCATCAGGTTCGCGTCTCGTTTGACGGGTGGCCCGACGAGTTGTCCTACTGGTTGGATGACGACTCGCCGGACCTGCATCCAGTCGGTTGGTGCCTCAAAACGGGGCATCCTCTGGAGCCACCACTGAGTAAGTCCTCACAGTGTGTATTAAAGCGAAATTTGTCATAAATTACAGTTAATTTAACATAACAAGTGTTCTTAGGCCTGTGATAAAGGATCATCGTTCTACTCCAAGGTTCTGATCCCGAGTTTGTCAATTCCTGCAAGTGAAAATACAATATAAAAATTTTACCTGAAAATAAAATTTGTATTATGTTTCC
>JACEII010000022.1:6144538-6178097 GCA_014332785.1 Antheraea mylitta
CACTGCTAACTCAGATATAACGAACCACACACTGCTAACTCAGATATAACCAACCACACTCGACTAACTCGTATATAGTCAACCACCCGCTACTATTATTACTACAGTGAAAATTTGTTATAACGATACTCAGGGGAGTACACATATTTAGTCATAAAAACCCATAGCCGTAACAACCGGTGATGAAAACGAGATAAGGCGTTTTTGTTCTGGGCCAATATAACTGGTATTTTGTTCTAAATAATCTCACCATAAACAGTTTTGACTGAATTATTACACGAAACAGTTCATTTTCCAGGTGCATGTGGCATTTTTGTACCTGGTTGACGAACCATTTAATATATATTGTATAATTCACTTTTATTCCACAAAGAGATAATGGTATTATTATTAATGTATTTGGAGCATGAAAATCTGACAGGAATATGATAACATATTTTCTGATTATTATACCATAGTACAAATCTACCAAATTAAATATTAAGCAAATAACCATGATTTACCTGACTTTGATATAAATTCTAAACATATGGTCTAAATATATGGTCAATATTGTCTATACTATTGGAAGGTTAAAAATTAAACTTCTCAACTTATCTCATTTATACATCATTAATATTTCTGAAGTGATCAATTATATATGACCCACATGTTAATTATCAGCTATTTGCATGGGACTCATTTGTTGAATTAATTATATTTTTATATTTTCAGAGTCCTCACTAAGCCGCCGAAATTAATGCATGCTAGCACTCCAACCAGCGATCCTCCTAAAGAACGGTATGTTGTTACAATACTAACGTGTTTTAATGATCAAAATATACGAATTTCGGAAAATTTGTTCCACCGGGTCATCAAAATATTACCGAAAGTAGGGATTATATTATATACATCGAGATTTTTTCAATAGATTAAGATTATAGAATACATAAATATTGCTACAGTCAAAACATTCAGCCTGTATAGTTCTTCTCTCCATGTGTATGTATCTGAATTCCTCCTAATCGGCTAGACAGATCTTAAAGATTTTTTTTTTTGTGTTTGGGTGGCTTCAAAAAAGGTTTATATATTTATTTTCAGATACGATAGGTGGTGATGTGGTTCACTTTTAGAATTTTCTTTACTATCAAGGCAGAACAACGTCCGCTGAGACCGCTAATTATGCTCATATAATTAGTTACTAAAAAATAATTTTTATGAAACATTTTATATCAGGAATAATAATAAATGAAATAAATTATTTGCAGAGCGTCACGAGGGCGACCGCCAAAGCATAAGAGAGTGGAAAACATTAAGAATGATATCTTAGTAAGTTCAATTATTAGTATTTTAAGTGTTTTTGATATGACTATCTATGGCTGCAACTTCTTCTACATGGAGCTCAATGCAAAAAACAGTCTTTTGTTTACAATGACCGGTGCTAAAAGTTACAATGGGCGACCCGGAGTTAATAACCTTCTATGATAAAACTGGCGATAGACCCTTTTGTTTTATTCCTCATGTTTCCACATGCCCTTTCAAATGAAAGTGAGAACACCCGATGGCTATTGCCACTGTGTTTTAACATAGATGCGTAGAGGATTGTGTATAATTTTTGTATTTTTCTAGATAATTAAGTCAAATATTAATCGACTATGTTTTTATTGATTTAAAACGAGAATCGAGTGCAGAGTGTCCTCCAAAAATATTGTTACTGTCTATAGAGTTACCTGGTATATGAAGCATATAAGTATGAACATGTAGCTTAGCTTAGATAGGTCGCGAATTGCATGTATCAGGCAACTGCCCATGCCGAGCTATGCCGTGCTCCTTTGAGCTAGTTGCCCAAATAAAATCGTCCTGAGTCCCTAAAGCGCTCGCCTTAATAGTCCGGTGACACTGTTCGAAACTTGCTAGGTCAATAGCGTAGTCAGTTCGAAAAAAAGCTTCATACGGGTGTAGTAACAAACGAATCGAGGCCAAATTTTCCCTCTATACCTGATCGTGTAATAAAATGAAACACCAAATTTATATGTTTGAAAATTACCATAATGTTTTATCTTTCTCATTTTTAAATTCAAAATTTTCACTTTTCCTTATGGTTTTTTAAACAACTTCTTTTACGCAATTATTGAGGTAACAATTTTAAACAGAAAACAAGTACTAACCAAATAGATGTTTTGTGTGCATTGTATCACAATTTATAACAATAACAACTATCGGGAATTAAGTTCTTGGACTATCCGTGTCTGTGGCCAAGGCGTAGCAGTTGCAACATTGCAACTGAAAATGGAATTGTCAACTTTTTTTTAAATATATTGTAGGAGAGAGAGATATATTAAACAAACAGGTGGGTCATCTGATGTTAAGTAATCACCATCGTCCATAGACATCAGCAACACCAGGGTATTTGCAAATGTGTTCCACCCTGTGTTTGGGAGTGAATGGTGGAAAAGAGGGATGGGGAGAAGAGGAGGCAAGGGAGGTAGGACCCCGGCACTCTCACTGACCGAAGGGAATGTAACAATGAAAGCATTGTTACTTAATAGGTGTTCTGTGGATCAGGTAGTAGGTAGTACATCGGGCGAGCTGACCCATTCATGTTTAAACTGATAGTAGCTTCAGCGTTGCTTTACCACCTACAGCTTAGGCAAGTGTTAGAGAATGTTTAAAAACAAATAGTGTCTGTCTTTGAGCTATACTGCAACGATAAGACACTCTTTTGTGATTAAACTTTTTTTTAATAAGGCGGTTTTATGGTGTTTTTGGCGGGATTTTAGTCTGTCATGTAGTGGATTTTATATTTTATTCATAATCTTGTGTTATTTGACTCTATATTCTGTAAATTTGGTGGTGTTTTACGTAATATAGTTGTGCATAAGTGAAGTGAATGGAAAATAATTTTGAGGTGTAAGGGGTATCGAGATCTTAAGGCTTGAGACACCCAAGCCAACCTCACCTGCACGTGGTGCACCTTGCTGATCAACGAACGAGGCAATGGCGATAGCGGGGTGGTAGGGTTTAACAGCCCGACTGGGTCGCAACCACCATGTACATGGCGAAAAAGCCCGTCATAGTGACTCGCTTCTGCGCGTCGCGTTTCGGGATCAGCCTTTGCATATCCAGTACCGGGTGACTTTTGTCAGTATGGCCGGCATACAGCGGCGACCGGCGATGGATAATCTGTCTATCGGTGGTTGCCGATGTTTTTGGATTGTACTATGCTTAACATTAGGCATAGTATAGTCACTTTGTCGTGCTTAAAATAAAAAAAAAAAAAATAATAATACTATGAAGCACGAAATTCTGAGATGCTACAAAACCTCTCTGGAAGGTTCTAACAAGGGGTCCACCATCTTGTTATAATATTGATTCACACGATGTTTAATAAATATTGAAATGATCGCACGACGCTTGTGATATTATTGATTACGTGACAACGGCAGTAATAATCGGAAAGATTGATTGCTAAAATTAAAGTTACAATTTGTTTTTAGATATCTGATGAAGAGTCGGTGTCGAGTGGGGGCGGTATGAGCAAGCGTTGGCGCGGCGGGGGGGTGCCGGCGGAGGCGGAGGGAGCGACGCCGCCGTTGCGGGCGCTTCTCGACAACATCATCGGCGACCTCGCGCTCCCCTCCGACCCGACGCTCTGGACGCAGGTACCATCACTATCATGTTCTCCGCTAAGCCCTATTATCAAATCATGTTTAGTTTACGCCTTAATAAGGCACTTATGACAGAATGATCACCGGTTCAGACACACAACCCACTCATCGAGAAGAACTGACAAGAAACTCGATTGAGTATATCTTGTTAACAATAGGTGTTGCTAATACGTTACTTTTCGATATGTTCAAACTTTGTACATGTAATATATAAAGATAATAAAAAAGAACTTTATGGACTGTAAAATTTAAACTTCATTCTCAATGTATAAAAACTGTAAATGTTAAAAAAGTTATATGATTATAATCACATTTTCATTTTAAAATTTAAGGACTCGATTATATTTTTCTGTGACATTTTGATATTACAATTTCTTCTGATGATTTCAATGAACTAACAATATGGTGGCTGTCTTGTTAGAACTTTTTAGGTATGTTTTGTAGCAAGTTAGAATCCATGCTCCATAGTATTATTTCTTCACTTCACTGTGTGTGCACAATGACAAAATTGTATTATGTAGAACAAAGCTGTCCAAACCATGGCCCGTGCCCTGAATTGTTGCGGCCCGCAGAATCCTTTTATCTTCTTTTTCCCGAAACTGACGAATTTCGGGCTAAAAATAGGCTCGATGATGGGATGTACCTATGTTTGTGAAAGTGCATATTCAATATTGAAGCTTATAAAATCGAAATACAGATGTTCATACTTAACTTAAACATGCACTGCGTCTAGCTACTACCAATATTGAGGTTGATGTTGACAGAATTGTAAAAGACAAATTAGTGAAAAAGTAGATAATAAAATATTGACACCGTATTTTTTTTTTATAAATATTTTGCGGCCCGCCATTGTACTTAGTCTTATATGTTGGCCCTGAGTCTCATCTAGTTTGGACAGCCCTGATGTAGAACACCAATATTATAAAATATAAAGTTAAATAACGCAAAATGTACTGAACATGATATTCCAACATTTTGCAAAATATTTCCGACTCCATTGATGTTATTACAAAAAAATTAAATACGTATTAAATACCTTGCTCTAAAAAGATTGGGTTACTTACGTATTAAATACATCGCGCTGGCCAAACGTTCAAAGGGGTGTAAGGAGTGTTGAGTAACACCTTAAGACTTGAGACATCCAAGCCAACTTCACCTGCACGTGGAGCACCCTGCTGATCAACGAACGAGGCAATGGCGAAAGCGGAGTGGTAGGGTTTTACAGCATGACTGGGTCGCAACCACCATGTACATGGCGAAAGAGGCCGTCATAGTGACTCGCTTCTATTCGTCGTGTTTCGGGATCAGCCTGTGCATATCCAGTACCGGGTGACTTTCGTCATTATGGCCGGCATGACAGCGGTGACCGGCGATGGATAATCTATCTCTCGGTGGTTGCCGATGTTTTTGGAATGTACTATGCTTAACATCAGACATAGTGCAGTCACTATGTTGTGCTTCAATAAAACAAAACATCTTGTTCTTTTATCTCGCTTTGATAAGGTTAGGTTAGATTTGCGAAAAAGGATAACGCGAACTTACCTCGGCATCGTGCATTTAAAACAGCAGATTTAACTCAGTAGAGGCAAACGAATGACGGGTTACCTGATGTTAAGTGACCATCATCGTCCATAGATACTCGCAACACAAGGGGAATTGCAAGTGCGTTGCCAGCCTGCGTTTACGGAGAAGGGGGGTAAGGGGAACGGCGTGAGGAGGGGAGGTGGGTCTCCGGCGTTTTATCATCGAACGAAACGCAACCATATAATCACTGTTAGTTTATGTCGGTGTTTCTGTGGGACATGTGATACTATGTTCTACCACGTACAATTATTTTGAAAGCGAGTATTGAATGGTTTAAGTTTGTCAGTGATAAGAGTGCGTATGTTGACAGAGCGAGGTGTGCGCGATCGTTCGCCGCGTGGGCGGTGCGAGCGCGGCGGCGGGAGCGGGCGCGGCGCGACTCTCGGGCCGGGAGCTGGTGATGGCGTCGCGCGACGAGCTCGCGCACGGCCTCTGTCTCCGGCTCGGCCCCGCCGTCAAGCTGTACGCGACCGTCTGCCACCTCCGCGACCGCATGCACGCGGACGCACAGCGCGGTCGCACTTCCTGACCCAACTCCAACCATCTATCGACCGCTCATTGCTTATAAATCGACTTCCACGACTCATATCGGACACTCCCTGTGTGTTGTGCTCGGTGAACTGGTGAACTGAGGGACGATCCCTATGTGTACTATGTGAATAGTGAATAATAACAATGTGCTCAGGAAGGTGTTCTTATAGAGTGAGAGATACAATAATGAACTTATCAATTTGTGATGCTGCAAATTAATTCTGGTGTATTGTTTATTTGTATTGAAACAGATTCAGTATTTGTGAGTTTTTGTTTAAAAAATACTTATTAGTTGCAAATAATACTGCTCAATATGAACAGGAAATTTATTTAAAAAATACTGAATAGAAGCAGTATTCATATTTATAATAAAATATATAGTATATACAAATATTGATATTACAAACTATGGTGTGTATTTAATTTCTTTTCATGGATTATCCGGTCTATATTTAGTTTAATATGAAATTTTATTTAACCTAAAAGATTACACAATAATATATATTGTTGACAATTTATTGTGTGTGGAGACTTTTTTTCATATCTTTGTTTATTTTTTGTAAGCAAAAATATTTCAGGATAATTAATGTAAGTTCACATTGGTTACCTTTTAGTTAGTATGTTGAGTTTTTAGTTTAAATATATTGAATATACTTGGTATGGAACGAAAGAGTCACAATAAATAAAATTAAAAGTTACATACTGACAGCCTAATAGCGCTGTTAATAAACAGACAAAATATCATTTAAACTTCTGACTTACTAATGTATATGAAAAAGACTCTTACAATCATTCTCAAAAGACAAAAATAAAATACTGTTCAGTTCATATAAATAGACGTAAAAAACAATATATATATGATATGACAATAAAGTTGTATATATTGCCCACTAATTTAGTATCAAAATTAGCACAAAATGGATTGATTTATAAATAATGCTTCAACTGAATAGGTTGTGAATATGATCATGTAATGTTTGGAATAATAATTATTTTATTTAAACATTGAAGTATGTAATACTAGAAAATTTATTTCTACCCTATTGTTAAATCAAGTGTGACAAAAACTTCAATAGAACTTGGGTATCTGGCATTAAACTATCCATATATATTGTTCAGATTACATACATTAGCCATGTTCAATTATATTGAAGTATAAATATATTTTCACATTCATAAATGAAGTTTGGGCCATTCAGTTGTTGCATAAACACTGATGGGGGGGGGGGGGGGGTACTTGATTTGCTTGATTATGATGACATAGGCGATATGATACATATCTCAATTTACCACAAATGGAGTATACATTCAATGAAATGTAAACAGTAAACAAATTGTATGAAATAATATATATATATATAATTATGATGGAGGAAATTTATTGATGGACTTTGTTCGTAATGTTATGATTTACAGTCAACAGAGTCATGCCTATAGCTGTAAGCCAGCTATTTTATTGTGAATAGATTTTAGTTACGATTGTATTTAAATAGTAGGGGAAATGTCAAAATGTAACACTTGAACTCTGAGGCCAATGACTTTGTACACATATTTTAAGTTATTTTATGGAATCAAATCCCGATATTTATATCTGTACATGAATCATGTTCACAGATTAAAGAAAATTAAAAAATATGGTTGTAAATAATTCTCATATAAAATGCTGATTTTGTTATTTTGGATTTGATTCCAGTCAATTTGTGCAATTTATTTTATTTGAAGATAATTACGTAGTTGAAAAGTCATTAATTATAGTTTCTTATTTTTATTTGAGAATAAAGATATATTTTTTAATTTAAGTGTTGATACCATACAACCTAAATTATTTATGGAATTATAATCCATATGTTCTCATACAAGATATAAATTGTGTTATATTCATATCATGCAATTACTGTAACTTTAAATATTAAAACTCTTTCAAAAATAAAGTATAATTTGCATAACTATTTTTTATACAATTATATATTAATATATCTAAATAAATTTTTTACATCAAGTTAATGGAATACTCTAAAGAAGATTGTGTATTACGAAAGCACTTACAAGTGACATTTTGGTTGTCGATTAATATTAAAATGATGATGAAATTTTTTTTAATAGGAAAAATTGTGAATATACATTTACCTTGAAATATTTACGTAGACAAAGTTTTTTGTTTCAAGTTTTTCTTTTTTAAAGGTCAGAATTATTGTTAATATATGTATCTTTAGTTCCTGGTGTAATATATTAACTGAAGATTTATATAGTTTAGCCACTTTGTTCTCTTACCATAAATTTTAAACATTAGTTATTGAATTGTTTAAGTGTATATATGACTTAAATTTGCTTGACTATTTTTATAGCCACCTATGTACAGTACATAGTTTTATGTACCAGATAAGTTTTTACACAATAAATTGTGCTATAGAATGTGCCATTCTGTTGGCACTGATAATTTTAAACTGTTCTGTATATTTAATAAAAAAATGGAAATGAGATTGTGTTTATTGAAGTAAAACTTTTTGGAGGGATTTGAAATTTTAATCCGCAACTTTTTTGTGTGACGAAAAACACTATGTTGGATAGAGTGGAAGCAGTGTTTTGGAGAACCAGAGAGAAGATAAACCTTACACCCTAAGTCTGTATAGATCAACTTGTATTTATAGCTTTCAGGTCCTCATGACAGTGGTGACTGATGATGAATTCTAGATTCTCAACGGTCACTTTTTTGGTGGCTCTGTTCACTTTCAGGTATTTTTTTATTTATACATGAGGAGAACGCTAACGAATACCGATCCCGCCGGGTAGCTGAGGATGCGTTATGTCCGGTTCGCATCGACTAAAATCTCCATTCCGCCTTCATACATCTTTTAGGCGGAGGAGCAGGGACTACCGACTGGCGCTGCGGCTGCTCCTTTACAAGTGTTGCCCCACCGAAATGACCCGATTGCGATGAGGTCAAGATGGTAGACCCCTCAAGGAGAGTAGGTGTTAAATTCCCCCTGACGAACTGTAGGAGTCGCACAATGACCTCCGGTCGTCGTGGATGGGGCTTGTGGGTGATGGACATGGGCGACATGCCATTAGCCCTTGCAGTTTAAACTACACAGGCATATGTGGTGGAAGCTCATTGTGCCGATGTGACCTTCTGGTATAGAAATGTCACTTAGGTGTGATAATTTGCCAAAGCTTTATTGTCCTATTATTGAAAATATAAATTTTGGACGTTATAAATATAAGTTTTGACATAGTTGGAAGGATACAAATGGTAAAGGATACGTATAGGGTTTCTCCAAATGTAGGTGTAGGAGGTAGAGGCCACACTGATGCTATAACTGGTTTCAGAATGAATGGGTTGGTTTGTCCGGGGTAGTACCATCCTCACACAGAAAACCGACTTGAGTAACAGTGCTCGCATTATTGCGTTTCGTTCAGTCAGTGAGAGCGCCGGAGGCCTACGTCTCTCGTTTCCCCTTCTCCACCAACACAGGCAATACACTTGTGACTCCCCTGGTGTCTATGGACGGTGGTGATCACTTAACATCAGGTGACCTACCTGTTCGTTTCCCTCCTATGGCATAAAAAACAATGTCACCGGCAAATGTTAATCTGGAACTAACTGATCGAATTGCTAAACCAAATACTGAGAGCAATCGAATATGTTAAGCTCACATTACGGTTTGGGATAGAAGGCACTATTATGTATCAATAATATCATGTTTACTAAACAATACATATCTTTGTTTTTGGGGAAATATCTAGCAGCAATATTTTTATTGACGATTAATGACTAAATACCATTTAAAACATAATTACAAAATCTGAATAGGCTTTCATATCGTTACACGCAAAATACATTTTTGAAAACTGAGGGAAAATTATAAATCAAAAAGAATTATTATTTATTACAAGTAGCATCTAAGGCAACTTTGCCAATAAAGTAACAGAACAAGTAACTTCTGATTGAACATTTTATTACACTTTTTTGTCTACTATGCTTTTGATTGTACGACTAAGATAGTCTGTGCTTTTGACTTAACTTGATTTAAAGACGATTATTACTATGGTCGTTATCTGTTACTTAAATTTTAACCTGTGGAAAAATTAGTTTACTTACTCTGTGGTTTGTTTGGCTTACAGAATTGGCTGGTGTTTTGCAGAATATCTAAAACAGATAGAATTTCTACGTATAATTGCTTAATTTTTAGAAATAAAATACTGTACAATGGCGTTATATTGTGCAAGTAAGTTTTAACAATGCTATTGCATTTAGAAAGTGACATTTCATAACTTTCCCGTAATCGCGCGCGACTGCCGGCTCATGGAACATTCGTCCATTTGTATTAAAATATATCTCATTTTTATATAAATTCTATCGTTAGTGTGGTATTAAAACGTAATTTAAAAGTGATTCATGGGTATTTGTATAAAGTGCTATGATTTTTTGCATTATAACCTAATCATGCATGTTTTTTAGTATCAAACGAAGTGCCTGAAGTAGCAGTAGTATCTCCCACGTCGGGAGCCGTGTTTGAGAAGCGAATTATTGAGAAATACATAATCGAGAATGGCGTGGATCCGATCAACGGCAAAGAATTACGAGTAGAAGATCTTATTGAAATTAAAAGTAAGTTAAATTAAACATTTTCACAAATACTTTTAAAAGTTACTATAAGATCTGCAATAGAAAAACAAACTAAAATAGGTTGAACGCTTTCACGCATAATATGGTACACAAGTTACTCAGTAATACTGTGGTCCTAAACTGGAAGTAATTGCCTGATGAAGTAGTATCTACTGATTCTGTTCATAGTTTTAAAAATTAACTCGACAACTGACTTCGACCAATAAATTAACATTCATAATGATTAGTAATCTAAAGATTTCAACACTGTGTGTAATCATGTTGTTTGTATGTTAACAAATAGATAATTAAGATATAAATTCCCTAAAAAAAATTCATTTTGTTGTTGATGTTTTGCTTTAAAATATAAAATAACTGTTTTATTATATTCTTGTTTTTTAATTATTACAGTGTCTATTATCTATCTAACACCTTTAAACAAGCAATTCTTGTATATTTTTATATATTCAGGGTCTTGGAAACAGCGTCATCTATTTCCGTGAAACATAGTATGTAGGTAGTTTCGGGGGCGATAAATCGATCTAGCTAGATATTATTCATAGAAAACTCTTTTGACTGAGTTTTAAGGCAATGAAAATATATAGCTAGAATATAAAGATAAATTTCGCCGCAGCTGTCAATACAAAAATAGCTCAGATGGAATTCGGCTGCTTCGAAAATCCGTGTAAATCCAGTTTGAATCCAAGTGATGGCAGAAACGATATCTTTTTTAAATTTTTTAAAATGCTAATTTAAAACAAACCTAACAGTTTATTTTAATTTAAAAATATTTTTTAAAGAACCAAGCTAGGCTCAATCGCCCGGGTACTATCAATAAACTAACAAGATGGTTTCTGAACTTTAATTTTTGTGGTCAGTCAGAATGCGTACTCCATGGCATTTATTTTCCATCCACTTCACTTGTGCACAATAACCTGGCTATTAGTCTAACAAGGTGGTGAGGTCAGCTTCTATCCACTAGAGCATCCACTAGATGACACATTCCAAGATACTGCCAAAAACTCTATGAATTATGTTAAAGAAAACTAAAAAATGTAGGTTGCACTTATTTAGAATCATATTTTCTACAAATTTTGGATTGTCATAGTGCTAATCGTGTAGGTAGTTCAAATACTTAGTGAAGATATAAGAGTTAAAGTATATATAAACATCCACAAAGTGTCACTGGTGTATGTGTGTTAAAATGTTAAAGTTGTTATTCTGACATAAAGTCATGAGTCACATAACTGTTATTTTCAATTTTTTAAAAATAATTTTCTTAATTTTTTGTTTTTTCTGTATGAAAAACTACATTTTAGAACTTAAATTTGATATTTCTATATTCAGCCCCACCAATAGTGAAACCTAAACCACCAAGTGCCACTTCTATCCCTGCCACATTGAAGAGCATGCAGGATGAGTGGGATGCCCTGATGCTGCATGCTTTTACACAGAGACAACAACTGCAAACTGCTAGACAGGTTTTTATTCTTCTATTTTTGTTTTACTTCCATCTGTAGAATTTTGAGCCTGTTTTTACACTTTTGAGGTTTGACTACAGTTCATCCTAATCACCAATATGGCTTAAGATAGTAGTATTTAATTTCTGTGGAGGATTGGCTACCAAATGTAGCTGTAGGAATACACTTAAAGTTTCTTGGGAACAAACATTCCACTGAATGTTGTATTGTTAAAGCTGATGTTAGAAAAAACCCAATGTCCTGTGCCAAAAGCTAGGATTATTTAGTATTTAAAAGTAGGTTGGTAATTTTGTCAATTTGTTTGCCAACCAAAATTATAGGACAATATCTAACCTTGGAAGTTAAACCTAACTATTGACAAATGGTGTTGTCTTTCACAGATATTTCTTTGATTGTGATTGATAAATCACATAAATCTATAATCAATATCTTGTTGAAAGCTGATTATGTCTGTAAATAGTTTACTTAGTTATTTGTTATTCTAAAACTTTGTTCATAATAGGCATCAGTTTCACATATAGCAAGTGGCAACATAGTATATGCTAAGACTGTTGAGAAAGATGTTACTCCAGTATGTTACTTCTGATGACAGTCAAAATATTATGTTTCAAACAAGTTTCTTTTAACTTAAATATTGTTATGTAGTAGATATGGATGACTGTATTAGACTAGAGTTTTTTATATTATGAAGAAACAGGTTTGCACTTCACCTGATGTTAAGCAGCCACTACACTATATAGTTGTAACTGATCTCCTAATATACAAAGTCCTCAGGCCAGTAATAATAAGACAAATAAAAAAGTCTGTGATGGTATATATTTATTAAGTAAGAGTCCAACAGTTTTCTGTTGATTAACTAATTTAAATTGCTATCTCTTTGAGACTGATGAAACTTACAATTAATAACTATAATCAACACTGACAATCATTTCATTTGTTATTAAAAGTTATTCTAAAAAATATTAATATAAGTGTCAAGTAAGTTGGAATAGATCCAAAATTATTTTGGCATTTGCTGCATAAAATGGACCTGAAGATAATGTCTCTATTTGTCTGTATCTGACCATGCTCTCAAACCTAGAGGGGGATTGGCTTTGAATTACAATTACAGGTGAACTTGAGGGTAGCTGTTCAAACTTTTACTTAATACATGTTTTATTATGGGTAAATATATAGGAATTGAGTCACGCGCTGTACCAACACGATGCTGCGTGTCGTGTGATAGCTCGTCTCACGAAAGAGGTGACGGCAGCTAGAGAGGCGCTCGCCACTCTTAAACCTCAAGCGGGTATAGTCGCACCTCAGCCTGTGCATCAGGTAAGCGTTTTGCTTTTTAAACCTTTTAATAAATGTGTAAAAAATAATATTTGTCATTTATTTAGTCTCGGATAATGAAAAATACAAGTAACTGATTAACACTTACTCTATAAACCAATGGCAGTAATCAATGTCATATAATGGCTCGTGGATCTCTTCTGCTAGATGTATGCTAAGTGATACCAAACCGCAATAGTAGATAGTTCTATTGATCATATATACTTTAAGCTAATACCAAACAATACCCTTATGACTCTCTTCCTTCTAATTCGTGTCTCACTAATCTTCTGTCTGAAAGTGTCATGTGTTACATTTGGTCTATTATTCTCACTATTTAAGTTATGTTTTCTACCCTATGTAGACAGATGGTGTGTGCTTAGAAGACGAAATGTTAATCAATACATTTAGTATTGTAAATTCTATATTTAACCCATAAAGCTACATTGAAATCATAGAATTATTAAGTTACATGTTAAGGTTATGAAAGATTAAATATTATATGATATAATAATTGATAAACTAATAAGCAAGAGTAGTTCGATGAAGCTGTAAAGACCTTTCTAGATCAACAGCGTTGTCATATTAAAAAAAAAAATAGCAGGTGATGGTTATTGACAAATGTAAATTTGAAGTTTGGGTTTAAGATAAGTCTATTATTATTATTCTAGGATTATTACTGAAATGATAATGGTGATGGTTGGTAGTGTTATTTACTGCTGAGAATGATTGTGACTGCAATAGTTTATAGGTATAGATGTGATAGAAATATATATAAAAAAGATGAAATTAGTGGCATTTCTTATTGGTACTTTTTGATGACTAGGTATTTTTGTAAACCAGTGATAGTGTTTTAATGTAAGGTTTAAATAGAATAGACTAATTTTGATTTTGTTGATTTATTAGGCGGAGGCTGCGGCTGGTGCAGCCGGCGGGGGAGGAGGACTGGCTCCGGTGGGAATGTCTCCGGAGGTGGTGTCGCGGCTGCAGGACCGTGCAACAGCACTCACGCAAGAACGCAAACGTCGCGGTCGCACCGTGCCCGAGGGGCTCCTGCAGCCGGACCAGATCCGAGCCTTCCTCACGCTCGCATCACATCCTGGTCTCCACTCTGCCAGTGTGCCCGGCATCCTCTCCCTGGACATTAACCCGTCGGACCACAGCAAGCTGCTGACCGGTGGTAACGACCGCAACGCGACCGTCTTCAACAAGGATACTGAGCAAGTGGTAGCCATCCTCAAAGGTCATACAAAGAAGGTGACGCGAGTTATCTACCATCCCGATGAGGATACTGTCATCACGGCTTCCCCTGACCATACTATTCGAGTTTGGAATGTGCCTACGTAAGTCATAACCTTAAATTGTTATTTTTTAATTAATTCATTATAGATATTCAGTGCATTTCATAAATAATGACCTCAATTTTCACATGACTGTCACTAGCAGATAACTGAAGTTATTAGGACTAACTCATAAGCTGTTTTATTTTATATTAATTGTTACCTTCAACTTTGTCCGCGTGGAATTTAACAAAAATATGTTGTTCATTTTAAACATGTGTGCGAGGCATGTGAAGTACTGAACTTCAAAAATTTATGATGGACTTCATTTTTAACCACTTCAGTTGTAGTGATGTCAGAGTTATGTCCCTTGGATTCAAAACATACTCTTATAGGAAATCATTCGGCAATAGCAACTTCAGATATAGCGACTTGTTATTATGAACCATTTTTGGCAGATTCTTAGAAATTCCTTGAGCAGCTCGCTTATAAAACTAATAAGCTTTCTTTTGTTTACACCTATAGATGGCTAGATATGCTTACTTTGTTTGTACTTAGAAAGACATTATATGGTATCACAAAGCATAAAAAGTGCTGTTTGTTTGGTTAACTCAACAAAACATTTAAATATTGAAAGAATTATGAAGATAGTATACAATTTACAGTATGTACAAGAAACAAAACTTAAACAATGCACTGAACCTGTAGTCCGGTGAAGCTGTTAAGACCTTACTGGGTCAATAGCGTAGACATTTCGAAAAAAAAAAACAATGCACTAAAAGTACATGACTTTTTGCTATTTTGAATATAGTGATTTCCTGATACAATAGTAATACTTTTAAATTGTTCCACCCAAGTTGGTACAACCAAAATTTACTGTACTAAGTTTGTATATTGGTTCTTTAAAGGTCACAGACAACAGCTATCCTACGTTCACACGATGGCCCGGTCACGGGATTATCGCTTCATCCCACCGGAGATTATGTGCTGTCCACGTCCACTGACCAGCACTGGGCCTTCTCGGACATTCGCACTGGCGTCCTACTTACTAAAGTCAGCGATTTCTCGGGCGTGAGCTTGACCACCGCTCAGTTCCATCCTGACGGCCTCATCTTCGGCACCGGAACGGAGAACTCGCAAGTCAAAATCTGGGATCTGAAAGAGCAAAGCAATGTGGCAAACTTCCCGGGGCACGTCGGACCAGTGACATCTATATCGTTCTCCGAGAATGGATACTATTTGGCAACGGCTGCGGAGGATGCCTGCGTCAAGCTTTGGGATTTAAGAAAGCTGAAGAACTTCAAGACTATTCAGTTGGAGGAGAATTATGCTATAAAGGAGTTGTGTTTTGACCAGAGTGGTACATATTTGGCGATCGCTGGTACCGACGTGAGGGTGTACTTGTGCCGGCAGTGGCAGGAGTTGAAGGTGTTCAACGACCACACGGCGTCGGCCACGGGAGTGCGGTTCGGGAAGAACGCGCAGTACATAGCCTCCACCAGTATGGATAGAACGCTCAAACTATACGGTATCGAGTAGCATACTGTTAAGTAAATTGTATTGTTAAGTTATTTTATAATTTGCCAAGTCCTTTATTATATGAATACATTTTTAAATTATAATTAATTAATTTGAATTTTGAAAACATAAACAACAATGAAGCAAGCAAAAAAATTTTTTCACAGGATTAATAAATAATTTTAAAACACAATTCATAATCAGCCCTTTAATGTCAAACTTAGCTAATTTGACAATTATGTTCATACATCATGAGTCCGTTATATGAGGAAATCGAACCCAGGCACTTTCGGTTCCGTATTAGGTTTACTATAAGTGCGTTACGGGACGTGATTACTGGAATATTTTTATAATATAAAGTAGATAGTGTATGGGAATGTTGTGTTGGTATTGTTCAAGACGGTGTAGCTTATCCGGCGAAACACAATTCTAAGGTGTCATATACATAGACGTAAAATAAACGTATTGTAGTGACATTGTGTTGTTTCATTTGAAAAGATTCAGAAAATATAGGGTGTGTTTACTATCATTTGTAGAATTCTTGACATTTATAAATATTAACTCTACCATGAAGTATGGGGCCTTAAATTATGTTTTCAATTTTCAACTATCGATAAAGGGAACATGCCCATAGAAGGGCTTCGAGAAATTTATTGTTGATAATTTTAGATATTATTTCTTTAAGAATTATAATTGAAAATAAACTATAAAACTACGAACATTTCATAATTTCTTACATTGATTTAGTATATTTAACTAGACTAACAAAAGTTATCAAACTTGATTATAGTGGAATGCTGATGCCATAATGTAAACTTTGACAGTACTTTTCACACTGTGGTACCTAACATGTATGAAGAGTAAGAGAAACGGATAACCCCACACTTTGTTGCAAATTTTATTTTGTAAATTAGTCTGACTATAAATAAAATTACAATTACTTTTCATATTATATCGGATTTAAGAATTGAGTAGTTGTTATCTATGTTAACAAATAAAAACTGAAAACTCATAACGGGATCCATTAATCACGTGACAGGTTTACCGTTGGTAGGGGGTCAAGCCTAATCTCACGTGAGAGAAGGAGGGGGGTTCGGCAAATATGTAATTTCATGTTATACAAAGAATAATGTAATTGTATAAATTACAATGAAAATGTCAGAAAATTATTTTAATATATATAAAACATGTCTTACTATAACATGCCGAAATCTCACATAATTCTTCTATATATTAAAATCCATGAATAGATTTAAAGTTAGTATTAATATTTCGAAATGGAACGTAATAATTATTATAACTAAATGTAATAATATGAAAAAAAAAATTGGTTGCCTGTAAAGTCGGTATACGGGCGAAAGTTTTACGTGACAACGACTTTGAGTGGTAAAATAATTTTCGTATAGTAGTCTCTCTCGCTCTTAGGCGGGCTAACCATGCCCGAGTGGAAGGGACGCGTGCCTCTCACTCGCTCTCATTGTGAGCGCATAACGTGAGCGGAGCGTAACGCAGTTTCTTGAAGTGTCACCCGGCAAACCAATTTATAAGACGTTGTCACGTCAAAAGGAAAATACAATAATATAACTTTTTTTTTAATTAGCCAATGCAATATACTCAAAATACAAATTTTCAAAGTTCTCCTGTGAGATTAGGGGGAAGAGTCAAGAGGAATTCAGGACACGGTGTCAAATAATCCTTAAAAACACCTCGCGTAATTAATGGGTGATCCCTAAGACATTATTTTGGTAGAAATTATTTGTGTAGTAGGATATAGGTATAAAAGTCACTCATGTGATGTCCTATTGTTTTATATGTAACATAATTTAAGCAAAATAATTTAAACAATGATTCATTTATGCAATGCAATGATTATTGCATCTTAGATTCTTTATAATTTAATTCCATTTTGTACTTTTTGACATATTAAAACAATTCCACTTTTATCATTATATTTCAATGTCTATAATAACTAAACTTTAAAAGCGAATTAAATAAAAAAAAATCCTTGGATGATTCATATAGAAAATGTAATGTTTAGAAATATTCACAATGTTATGACACTATAAGGAATAAAAATATTGTAATCAGAATCAACGTGGTTTCATTTCTGATAACTAGTCTTGCAAAGGCGGGTATACATAGGTATAATCAATATTTTTGATTTTAGTGCACGCCTATATGCTTACACATGGAAGTGGAAGGGTTTTATTTTTTCCCTTAATGAAGTGAAAAAACTATAATTTTCCGATAATAAATATATGGAGGGGTTATTGAGACGTGTATGCTTGGTACACATATACGTCTCAACAACTCAAACATATATGAATAGTTAGCTAGATTAGCGAACATAGGTCGCGATTTTGCATGCAACGGGCAACAGCCAAGCCGAGGTGTGCCGTGCACCCTTGAGCTAGTTGCCCAAATAAAATCGGCTGAGTGCCTTAAACGCTCGCGTTAGTAGTTCGGTGAAGCTGTTAAGACCTTGCTAGGTGAATAGCGTAGTCAGTTCGAAAAAAAAAAAAAAAACAATTTTTGTCTCAATGACGAACATCTACTTAGCACATAGTAGATGAACTATTTGATAAGGTGCCTATCGCAGTTGAAAACTCACTTCCCGCCTCTGTCTGGTTGCTTATCCACACACCGAAAACCCTTGCAACATAGCGACAACTGTGAGGTTTTCCAGAACTTTTGATGCACTCTTATATAAAAAAAAATCCTAGTAACAATTGTCTTTATTTCTAATTATTTTATGCACCTACATACAACAGAAAAAGATGATAATAAATAAATTACACAATTGTTTCATTGCAAACAACTTTGTGTTATAGTAAGAACTAAACAGCTACTATGCTACGTATTTAATACCCAAATACAACTGAATTATGCTCATCATGCAAGAGTTCCTTATTACAATGTACCTACGTATCTCAAAAGAAATTCACCCGATTAGGCCTCCCACGGCAGCGGCTCAAGCCTAGGTCGATCCCTCGGTAAGGAGCCCTTGAGTGCGTTGCTTGCGCGATACGGTGACACACAAATATACATTTACCCGATTAGGCCTCCCACGGCAGCGGCTCAAGCCTAGGTTCGATCCCTCGGTAGGGAGCCCTTGAGTGCGTTGCTTGCGCGATACGGTGACACACAAATATACATCACTGCTACAACACTACACGATCACCCCCACACACGTGCACGCCTATACGCTTACACATGAAAGTGGAAGGATTTACTTTTTTTATCCCTTATCAAACTGAAAAACTCAATTATCCGATAATAAATATATTGAGGAGTTGTTGAGGCGCGTATGCTTGGTACACATATACGTTTCAACAACTCATACATATATGAATAGTTAGCTAGGTTATCTAAGATAGGTCGCGATTTTGCATGCAACAGCCAAGCCGAGGTGTGCCGTGCACCCTTGAGCTGGTTGCCAAAATAAAATCGGCTGAGTGCATTAAGCGCTCGCCTTAGTAGTCCGGTGAAGCTGTTAAGAACTTGCTGGGTCAATAGCGTAGTCACTTGGAAAAAAAAATTCAAAAGAAATTAATTTAGTTTATTCCGCAGCAACTTTATATAGATAATTTAAAATATACGATAAGTAACCATTATGTAATTCTTTCAAAATTATTTGTAAATATATAAAAATCCATTGTCATGATGTTTGTCCACTATGGACTGTGAAATTACTCAACGGATCTTGAAAGACAGGAATTTATATTTTTTTATTATAAATTAAATGAGTGTCAATGTTGGTTATTGTTATTAAGTGGAAGTTTTATCAGTCTCGAACAGATAGCGCTGTAAATTAGTTTATTGACAGAAAACATTAACTTTGTCTGTTATAGATGGTATATATCTCATAACTGGTCTCACGGTTTTATTCTCAAAATAGTTAATAATAATGTTAATTCAACATGTAATAACAGAGCTACAGCTTCTCGTGAACGTGTTAGCTAGTAAATTGTAACTGACGATAACGCGTAGATGGCGCCACGTCTTAATTTTGAATTTCTTTTTCAACTTCAGTTTATTTTATGGTACACGTGTACTGTTAATCCCATAATCATTTTTTGTTCAATATATCTATACAAATATTATAAAGAGGTAAAGTTTGTGAGTTTGTGACGTCGTAAGGGGTAATCTCAGGAACTACTACTGGTCCGATTTGAAAAATTCTTTCATTGTTATACAGCTCATTTATCATCACGCTAAGATCAATAGGGGCGGAGCATTAATGAAGAATATTTAAAAGTCGGGGTGTTTTTTCCTCTTGAGAGCTTTCGCGACATATTAGTTAGCCCAAATTAACTATGTTCACGCGAACGAAGTTATTTATAAAAGCATGGATTTGTACTTTGTAGATATTGCTCATTAAGCTCAGAAACTGGGAAAAAAAATTAAAAACAAATCAGCATAATATATTTATTTTTAAATTTACAACTAAACAATCCCTTCCATAACATCGTCAATTGTTTTCATTTATATATATACACACTTCTTTATACAATAATATTAACATAAAACAACCAATTTACCCATTATTAAAAACTTGTGCCGCTATAAATAAGAACAAACGCGGCGAGGGTTGCCAAGAAATGACGAACACAATCAGACAAAACATATAAGAACGTACGAATCGTATAAATTACTGAGATACGTGACAAATGGCAACCCTTGGTATAATAACGTCGATTAAACAGCAATCGATACCAAAGTAACTAACCCATGCGTTGAAATAATGAACTTTATGTGCCAACTAAAACCGTAGCTTAAAAAGCTTTAAACTATAGATTTTAAATTATGCTCTAGAATTAGAACCATTGAATTTCTTAGTAATTTATCAATCGATAATACATAGTATTTTCAATTTAAAGCACTCATGTCATGTTTGCAAAAATTGTTTCGATATCGCTGAAACCACTGCTTCACCATTACAGAAACTATTTAGGATCGTAATACTGCTAACTGTATAATAATAAAATAATAGCAAATTGTAAATAACGAGATAAACATATGGCAACACATGATTTTTTGTTGTTAATTTTGTCAACTTCAATTGGTTTCAATTACTCATTATACACATGAAATATTACGTATGGACACTGGTTTTTATTTTAGATAATCCAATATGATAATTATATAAATAAAAAAAACTAGCAATAGTTTGACATACCTAAAGTTCTAAATTTTATTGGTAACGATCACTGTTTAATTAACCCCAAATAATTCCATAACCAAATATAGAATGTTAATAATAAATGCTTAGGTATGACACCTACATGTGCCTATTTATATTTTTTAACATATATGTGTTGTCAATATATGCGCTAACCGTAATTCTTCTTAACATCAATATTCTAACAAGAGATAATCCAATGTATAATTATTAATATATATAATAATAAATAATAAATATGATAAAACTTATAGATATTTTTTCTGGGTACTTAGGTATTAACGCTACCGCAGCTGTCTTTGTTTCGCAAGTCTAAACTAAGCTAAAAGAACTGAGACGGACCATATCAATCGCATTGCCCCTAACTAATTACGTATTAACGTCACTGCAACTGAAGTTGGTCAAATGCAGATAATCAATCTAAAGCTAGGCCATGTGATTGATATCTTGCTGAGTATATTAAAAGATGGACTTATTATTCTGTTCAATTTTCCCGTCTCGGTAAAGTTATGTTAGATTTTCGAAACAAAGACCGCGCGAGCCGGCCGTGTTAGCGGTTTGCGAATGTACTGCGGTGGCGTTAATACATAAGTACCTTTTTCTGTGTTTTTTAAATAGTTTAAGGTGCATGAAGCCAGCAATTCAATTATATCAAGATATTCAGTATAAACAACAAACACATTTCTAATTTACTTATTTACATACCGCTTTTAGCTACATTGCACAATTTCGATAATCCTATATACTTTAAATAAGCGAACTCGGGATTAATTTTTTTTTAATTATATATTCATATATAGTTTTATTCTTTGTGATACATTCATAATTTTACAAATAATTTTTATTCAAATATTAACTTTAAAAGAAACACTTATTTCATATAAGATATTAATTTATAAATCTATAATGCGCAGTGCACATAATTATTGCATATTTTTTACAAATGCCTATTAGTTTGTCGAGAAATCTTATATATATTTTTTATATTAATCTGATAAGTCACAATTACTAAATTCATATTCTAGTTTATCTTATATTATTATACAGTATTTTTTATTACGCAGCACCTCTCTATATAGTGCCTAATTACGAGAGGAATGTTTAGGACATAGTTTCTCAACTTGTAGGTCACGTGAAAAGTATTTTATTGAAGTATATATAATTTGAAAATAGGTGTTAGAAAATATATATTACCGAGTAATCATAAAAAAAACTAAGATTATTAATAAATTACACTAGTCATATAAGACGACTAAATTTCCGGGGTGTTCACCATTTATTGAGATACAATTAATAATGGTCACCACACGCCAATGGTTTTGGTTTATGCTAGAGTCACTCGTATGTGTATCGCACGATGTTAGCGCATTTATTTTGTATTGCTCACCTAGTTAGGGAAAGTCGTCATGTTAAAAATGTGTCATTTACAAACGGCTGGTCCAGGTTTTTTTTTTTGCAACCAGTATATTTTCTAAGTTTCATGAGTCAGGACTTTTATGATCTGCATTTATGAATTCGAACAAGAAAAAATAGTCTATCGTAGCGGATGTAAGACAAATGTCCTAATATTTGAATACTAATACATTATGATTAATGCTATAGTTGACATGATTGTCTTATTACTGAACACACATACACCAGAATTTTATATCCCATAAATATCGCGTATATTTGACACTCAGACATTTCTTCTTTTTTCGAAATGACTATGCTATTGACCCAGCAAGGTTAACAGCTTCACCGGAACACTCACACACAAAACGGACAATATTGCTCATAACACAAAATATCAGATGCGAATTTTCAACTTAGACGAATGTTTTCGACACGGAACACGACACGTAGTACGAACTATAAAATTAGTAGTAAAAAAATATGTGTGCCATACAAATTTACACAGGCCGAGCTACATTGTTGTACAACTCCACCGTGTAATAGCAACATTGCCCGTGGAAAAAAGAGGATAAAAAAAAACATTGTAGTAGGGATAATCGATATTCATCGATAATGAATAACATTGATATTTAGCTGGAAAACATCTATATTTTGATTTCGAAACGTCAATATATACTTTAGGGCCATCTAGCGTTGAATGTACTAGTTAGGGACTAGAAAACATTAAACTATTTTACACTAGATGACACTGATCAATGTCATCGAAATAAGCCGTAAGATTAGTAATTTCTTTGCATTTCCTGAAGGGCACGGAATAGTTTCAGAAAGGCTTTTTTTCAAAGTTAGCCAACTCCTGTACCAGCAACGAAATCAAAATACTCTTTATACAATTTAGGCCCTGAAAATGCACTTAGGATCGTCAAAACTACCACCAACAGAACAGACTAAAGAGAAAACACCTGATAAAGTTAATTTATTTAAAGAGTGTGCCAAAAAAGTACTGGCGTATGTTAAATTTTTTCTTGTATTGTTTTTCCAATAACAATAAACACATTTAATAAATAGAATAAACAGATTATATCGATATTTATCGCTCATCGATACTTATGTCAATGTTAAAATTGATATCGAAACCGATGTTTTTCTTATATCGACCAACCCTACATCACAGTGAAACCTGCCATCAGATAAATGCGAAAATATATAAATGAATAAAATATTATCTTGTTCTCAACATATTTAGCGTGTGATTGCCTTGAATATCTATTATTATATTGATAACTTTTGCCATGGATAATTATTTCACTCGCAGTTTATTTATCGAATTCATGCCTTTACCCGATTCATTGGTTATTTTGGTCACCACAAATGAAATATTAAATATAACTGGTGGTGATGATAACAATTGTATATAATAATATAAATAAATATATCATGTAACAAAAAAATAACTTCACATTATATTAACAATAAACTCCACGTATGTAGCCGAATATATAACACAATTTTTAGGTGTATTAGTCCATTACTGGACATATGTGTCACTTAAAACTGGTCACTGCAGTATTTTCGGTCGCAGAATGTATTTGCAGTATTAAAATTAAAACTTATATCCACTACTTGTGAACGATGCTTTAGTTTACAACTATTATTCTTCACAAGTCTGACTGATCACAAACAGATTTCTATTATATCCCCAATGTTCGCACAAAATCATACATCATCTCTGAACAATATTCAATATATATAATATACAATTTGTAATGCCAAAAGCCATAGAATATTCGAAGTAATAATATGTGTACACAACCAATATATACATTATAATTTACAGAACATATAGTATATTCTGACGTGTCTTAAGTTGCAGTGAATATAATTATAACTATCAAATGATTAATAATGATCTCAATTTGACTATCTATAGCTTGAAGTTCTAGAATCAAGAGTACGGAAAACATAAAAAAGACAATACCCATTCCTGAGTATTTATAAAAAAAAGGGGTTTTTATAAATAAAGAATATATTAATAATTTGTACAGTTACATAATTAATGATATTCAAAAATTACATAATTTCTGTTATATTCTTACTGAAAATGTACTACGGAATTTTAAAAATATTATACAGTAGTGTATATTTCTTATATAAATATAGAGTATTTCATATTCGCGATGGGTATTTATTACCCTTCGAGTTTGTGTTATGCTACTCCCATACATGCGTGTATTGATAGTTTGGTCTATGGTCGCGATAAATTTAGATGTGGCAACACCTATCGACATACATCACAAACTGTCAGACTGAGTGACTATAGATGCAGCATGATAATTGGGCTCGCGTTTTTTACACACAAAAGACTTAGAAGCGCTAGTTTATTACTGGAATAATAAAGGTATGCGAACGTTTTTTGTCCCCTTCCCGCAGTTAATTTTGAGGTTAATTTTTAACGCGACAAGTAGCCGAAGCGTTATCAGGGACGTATGGAAGTAGCATTACAGATCATGTATAATTGTATAGCAGCGGTGAAGGTGAGTGAAGAGAAGATGGCGACAGTGGCCTACATGAGCAGTAAGTGCATAGCGCGGAACCGGTACGCGGCGAGGGAGCGGAGGAGGCGGCGTGGGGGGGCGCGCGGGGGGGAGGGCGCGGCGGCGACGATCGCCTCTATCTCGTGCACCGGTCATGCGAATATTAACCACAGGACGAACAGAATAGCTACCCACAGGAATATCTTTGATAGGAACTGCTCCTCTTCATACTGAGCCGTGCCCCGCGGCGCTGTCGATACCACATTTACATATAAATACAAACATATTATAATACACTATGCTAAAAGAAGGTGTATATTATTTTTTATAGGTCATCTATTAAGTTATACTTAACTTACCAGCACTAGGTCTTGGATCTCCGAAGTTGAACGATGAAGTAAACACACCAAAGGGGAATGCACCAATACCGAATGACATGTGGAAACCTTCACCGAACCCGAAGCCTGGGAACCCGCCGTTGTTCTCCGGTTCAGTGCGCTGACCAGCCGGCCGAGGGGGCACCTACCATTTGAAATTGAAGATAGTTAATTCAGTGAAGAAAATAATAAACTTATAACTTCTATTTTTTTATTTTTTATATATCATACAGGACAGACTGGTCACCTGTTGTTAAGCGATCACCGCCGTTCATAGACACCAGCAACCCTAGAGTAGTCGCAGTGCGTTACTAGCCTGTGTTCGGGGTAATGGAGAGAAATGAAGAGGAATTAAAGGAGAGAGAGAGACGGAGAGAAGAGGGGAGTGGAGAAGGGTCTCCGGCGCTCTCACTGACCAAACGAAACGCAACAATGCATGCACTGTTACTTCACGTCGGTTTTCTGTGTTTTAGGTACTGCTTAAGAGACAAAGTTATATAAAACTTCAAAGTCAGATTGCCTGATATATTAGTTGGCATATTAAAAAAAATAATTATGACATACCTTATTTCTAGGATCCTCTTGTTTAGTATTACCACGTCCATAGAGCGGTATCACCTTGTCTCTGCTGATTGCCGCCTTGCAGACAGGGCACACCTGCCGATTCGGCCTCGTTTCTAACCACTGATGCAGACACGGCCAGCTGCATACAAATTTTTGAATATCTTTATTATAAACTCAAGCTCTTGTGATGTGGTTTACATATTGATATTGTTCAAATATATATTACACAGTACCTGGAAAACAGAGCCTAGGAGTCTAGCTAGTTTCTTTAAAAAATATTTTTAAATTAAAATAAACTGCTAGATTTGCCTCACATAATTAGCATTGTATATACCAAAAACAAAATATTAAAAAAGACAACTCTTTCGGTGTCACACGAATTCGAACTGGAGTTAGGATAATTTTCGAAGCTACCGATTTCCACCTGAGCTATTTCTGTTTTGACAGCGGCGACGAAATTTACCTTTATATTCTAGCTATATTTATTCATTGCCTGAAAACTCAGTTAAAAAAGTTTCTTATGAATGAAATCTATCGTATCTATCTTTTTTTTTTAATATTCCATAGGTACGCGCTTGGCCACAATCTCACCTGATGATAAGTGACGATGAGGCCGACGTTGTATCACGCTTACCCACTAGGTGCCTATTCACTCTACTCTTGAAGACTCCCAAGCTATAAGATGACGGGGAGACAGACGCCGGGAGTGAATTCCACTCCTTAGCCGTACGTATAATGAATGTGGAAGCAAATCGCTTCGTACGAATTGCGGGAATATCAACCACGTAAGGGTGGATACCCTCACGGCGTCTAGTCGTCCTCAGGTGAAACTTATCATCCCCGAAACCACCTACATACTAAGTTTCACGGAAATCGCAGTTGCCGTTTGGGTTTTAATGTTTAAAGGCTATTATAGTGTAGACCAATATGTGGATTTTGGTGATATCTGGAAATGACACTCCTCTCTGAGTATCCACTAAAAACTAATGTACGTATCTATGTTTTGTAAAAATATATAACATGGAGAGATAAACCAAATCAAATAAATTGTCGGCTTATCTCAATAACTAGGTTGTTTTCCGAAGCAGTGGTAGCTTTCACATTCATAAGCACCTTCTCAGGGTGTAGTCCGGTGAAGCTGTTAAGGCCATGCTAGGCGAATAGCATAGTCAGTTCGAAAAAAAAACACAAGGCCTAAATTGAATAAAGTCTTTTGATTTTAAGCTTCTTTTATCTGATAAGGTAGCAAAGATTAAAATCTGAAATAAATTTCTATTTTCAGCTAATTCTAGAGAAATTGTTAAAAAAATATGTGCAGAATTAATTAGGATTTGTTACTATTTAGTTATTACTTTATTATTTAGTAACTATATAGTAGTATCTACAATACAGTTATCTTTAGATACAATAATCATTATTTGTTGCCATACATGACATAACATTAGTATTTAAAGAACATTCCATTCATTGAATTCGTATACACCTAAATAGTAATGAATTTTAAAAGGTCAAAATGGTACTCATGATCGAAATCGGACGGAGCAATCAATCAATCACATCAGAAAGTTGTGTGCACAAACATTTAGAGGTAGAAATCCAAATTTAATTGATCATAATTAAATATCAGCATTGAGAGATATTTATAAACATAAAAATATCCTCTTTTTTGAAATAATATTGGTAAAGAAATCCAATAATTATATTAATCAATTTGAATGAATCATTACATACAGACAAATAAATTTTAATCACTTGCCAAAGACAATAATATAGATATTTAAATTAGATATGGAGAGTGCATTGACAGCAAATATAGTCCTGCAGACTTTTTAATCACATTTACTCTAATTATTCAGTTATCTATTTGAACATCTGTAATGATTCAACAATAAGTACAATAACATTGATTTTTTGTAATTATTGAACATAATTTGTATCTAATTTAATTACTCTATGATTTATAATGTACTATCTGTGTCCGCAACACCATCTATGTAAAACCTAATGTAAAAATATTGACTCAGAAAATAATCTGAACATATTAAGGCCATTTGCTTATCTACTATCTCTCGTACTTAAGTCGCTTTGTCATTAAAATTACAATAATTTTTGTTTAGAGCAAACCAATTCTAATGAAATCAAGACTAAATGTTACACAAGAGTATGCTTAATGTTTTTTTGGTGAGGATTTGTCATGAATGCAGTACTTTAGCAGTGATGCTTATTCAAACCAATTGACACACAGACACTTTTAAAAATCATTCAAAAGTATTTTATTACTTATTCAAAGACACCTACTACAAGTTTTCTCCCAAAAATATTTAAAAATACAGATATGTTAATTTATTTTCTTATTATATGTACAAATCTTCTTTAATATATTTCATAATTAGTTTCAGAATATTTAGCTCTCAGAGAATAAACACTTGATTCAAATGTATTAATGTTCTTCTTCTTAAAATGGCAACATTTGTGTTGACACAATTTTGCCAATGTCAAGTTAATGGAGTCTTAAACAATGGAGGATGCGCCAGACAATTAGACAAATATCTTTATATTCAGACCAGGCTATCTACAAACAGACATCACAAAGAAAATACATGTAAATTAAGCATACAACATATTGTTAGATCGCGGACATACACAAGAGCATTACACTAAAATCTAAATTTAATTTTGTTAGTATTAATAAATTTCGAAAAGCATTCTACAATTATTCATAACAAGAGTTAAGAGACATAATATTAGTAGGATGGGGAATAGAAGATGTTGATAGTGTAAAAGCTAACTGACAAACAGGTAACATCTATCGACTAGCTTTGTTAACAAAAATGTGACCATTTAATTTATTGTAATATGCCATCCTTTTTATATTTACTCATGGAATACTACAGATTATGTTTTTCATTATTATAGCAATAATAAATAAGATATTATATATCTATAGCTTATTTTTAAATAATATTTTATTGTTTACCCGAGCATACATTGTTACTTTATAAATGTAACATAAATATAAATTTAGATAAAAAATTAATCTAAAAAACTACCATCTATTCCATTATAAATACTCGATAGCAAATTGGTTTTGATATGATTATATTTAATACTACTACTAACTAATTCTAAATATATAGATGTTTTCAATGTGCCCATTTGAATTTATTGAAGGTCATCCATTTTATACAATTAGTTTTTCGATACATTCTCATAATTATGCAGAGATGTCAGTGACTTGAAATCCCGTTATGGCAAATATGTAAAACACAAGCATTTTATTCATTACTTATTAATTTTGTCACAAGTGATAAGTTATATTAGTGTTTGAGTTTTACCAGAACAGGTGGCCGCACATACTGACTACTGCATCACGCGCAGTGTCTAAGCAGATGTTACATTCCAACATTCTCTCATCATGTTTGTCTTCTTCACCACCTGCATCGCCTCCAGGTGCCGATGGACTCGCTCGCGCTTCTGTCGTTTCCGACATCACTCTTCAAAACAACACTTCTTTAGAACTACGATGAATCTAACAACAAAAAAACTATTCAATACGAAACCTTATCATAAGTACTTCCAGTGACGTTCAGTTTATGACTCGACAAATCTAATAAGATCAATCTATGGGTTTTATGGTTAATATGTGAGGCAATCGTTTAAAAAATTACCTTACACTTTACAATTTGAATCTGCGAAGATACGTTCACATAGAATTATGAAAATAATCACATCTCCAATCCCGTGTCTTATAATTTTACGAATAAGCTGTCACTTGTCTGTCATAGATCAGTGTTGCCAACCCCAACAATCCAAAAAAAAGGCTGCTCGCTAATAAAAAAACAGGAGAAAACAGTAGGTAGGTAAAATATAATAGGCAAATTTCATACTTTTCACATATAATTAAAATAATAACCAATTCTCTTAGTATCTAGGACTCACATACATTGTTATACGTATAATCACAATATATGTAATAAAAACAAACAAATCAAAATAAAATTATTTTCCACTTTCATTCTCGATTACCTCATCTTCAGTAATTCATACTCATGAGGACTCGGATTCGTGCCGCCGTGCGGGTTGGACGCGTGCGCAGTGCTCTTTCGATGTGAATTTTTGTTCGTGTTTTCATTCGATTATTCGATCAAGTGTTCGCGGCGTGTTTACGCGTTGGTGTATTCACATCGAAAGTTCGGTATTTCGTACGTTTTGTCACGTTTTTGCAGTCTTGTTTCCCTTCTTGGCATTTGATTGCAGGCGTTCTTTTCAGAACGTAGCAAACTGCACTTTTCGGTGCAATTCTAATCGCACTTTTTAGTGCGTTCTGCGTTTTCTCCGTGTGCTCCGTGTCGCCGGTTCGCTTTCCAGGAGTTCGGCGCTTCGTGGTTCGAGCTCCGTGTCGTCGCGCAGTCGAAGAAAGAAGTGTCAGGGCCTCCCCCTAGGCACTGTAGGTCCCCTGTGAGGCATTGCACTTCGCCCACAGTTTCTTTTTGGCTCGGACTCCGGAGTCCGTTAAATTAAAAAAGGCGCGCCCCCTGCCGTTCTGGCAGGGAGGTTTCACATGTCTTCCCCCGCCCCGCACCCCTCCTCAGGCTCCGCTATGGCCAATCTGACTTCCGAACAGCGCGAGTTCGCGCGCTTTCGGAAGTTCATTTCAAAGTTGTGTCCAGATATCATTACGGAGTACGACCGCTTCTGCAGAGAAGCGGACGACTACTTTCAGGGCGGTCCAGTGCCGTCGCTCGTTTCTGCCGCGGAAGAGGACCTCGATAGGAACTCTTTCGCGGCGCTCCTGAAGGACCCTCAGTCCTCCGGGAGTACCCCCCTAACCCAACCTCTTCTCGTTCTTCGGACGAGGAATGCTCCGATGTGGAGCAAGACTCCCCCGCCGGGAACGACGGCTTCACCGTCGTCTCCCGGAAGTCCAAGCCGCGCAAAAAGCGCCCAAACTCTGCCTCAGACACCGAAGGCCCTAAGCCTTCCAAAATATCCAACGTCAATGGCACGAAAGTGCCAAAGACGTCGCCCACGCCCTCCGTGCCGGCTCCCTCGAAAGCCGCGAGTCCCGCAGCTTCGAGTAAGAAGCCCCGCCCCCCTCCACCCGTCACGATCCAGGACAAAGCGCCCTGGCTCGACATCTCTGACCTCCTGAAGGAGGCAGAGATCCCATTGGCTTCTGCCATGAGTACCCGAACGGGTATTCAGGATAAGGTTAACACCTCAGACGTCCATCGCAAACTTATGCACCTTCTGCGCGATAAGAAAATTGACTTTTTTACATACGCGCTCGAGGAAGAGCGCATGCTTCGCGTAGTAATACGCCGAATCCCAGCCCAGATTCTCGCAGACGATGTCTACGAAGACCTCCGGGAACAGAGGTTCCCTGTTAAAGAAGTCCACCGTATGCGATCTGCGCGTAATCGTGAGCCCTACGACATGGTGCTCGTCATTCTCGAGCGCGCCGTCGAGGGCAAAAAAATCTTCAACCTCTCGACCCTCTGCGGCCTCTCCAGCATCACCGTGGAGCCGCCGCGTAAAACCTCCGTACCCTCGCAGTGTCATAACTGCCAGGAATACGGACACTCCGCACTTAACTGTCACCTGAGTCCCAGGTGCGTTAAGTGCATAGTCGAACACTCCACTTCGGAGTGTTCACGCTCCAAAGACTCGCTCGACCCTCCGAGTTGCGTCTTGTGCCGCGGCGTGGGTCATACCGCGAATTATCGCGGTTGTCCCCGCACCCCGCGCTTAAGACAGCCCCGATACGCTAGGCAGGTTTCGCCCTCCAGGGCGCCTCCAGCGTCTACCCGCCCCCGCCTCCCGTCTCTCGACTCGCCTTTCCGAGCTTGCCGCGCGCGTCACGCGCACCGGCAGCGTCCACACCTGCGCCTAACGCAACCCCCCTTCCCACGCGGGCCCCTCCGGTCCCGTGGACACCGCAGATCGCAACGCGACTCGATCCCAGACTCCAGGCGGCGAAGCCTTCACAGGCTGACCCCGCAGTCTCTCCGGCATGGACTGGTCCGCCCAGCTTCTAGTTTTTCACGAGATCTCCGCTTACGATGAGGTCGCGAACGACCCCAAACAGGGCCCCATTCGCGCGATCTTGAAATTTCCCGCCATCGCGGCTACGATTCAACGGGTCGCGCGCGCCGCTGTCTCGAAAAAATAATAATTTTTCAATATAAGATAGAGTAAATTCGTATGTTTGCGTCTATCTTCCCTTAAACTGTTAAAAATTCGTAATTTCTATTTTTAGATCCCGGCACCGGTGCCGTTCTCTTACATTGTAAATTCGATCTCTTTCTTTCATTTTTCTGTAGCCGGCCACATCGCGAATCCCTGTCCCGTGCGTCACGGGCAGTGAGCTATCGTTTCTGTACCCGCACACTTTTTGTTCGCGTTTTCTTGATAATATCTTTGTTCGAGGCCACCCGGGCGGACGCAAAGTTTTTGCTATCGCGATACAGTACACACCACATCGATTTCACACATACATAGTTAATCAGACATGCACCTTACACACCTGGTGGAAGGGTTTACTTTTTTTCCCTTATCGAACTGAATCGAGTAGATTTAGTTTATCTCTTTTCGACTTACGTGTTGTGTTGTTGTATCATGCATTTTTTAATTGTATGATCCAAAAACGGATACATGTATTAGCTTAGCATAGTTTAGCTAGGATAGACCGGGTTTTTCTAGGTAACAGCCAAGCCGAGGTGTGCCGAGCACCCTTGAGCTAGTGACCATGATAAAATCGGCGGAGTGCCTTAAGCGCTCGCCTTAGTAGTCCGGTGAAGCTGTAAAGGCCAATAGCGTAGTCAGTTCGTGAAAAAAAAAAATCATACTCATTTTCTTTTTGAAGTTATACTTCTTTTGGCGTGTTAGGGCAAAATTATGAGAGTAAATTTTTACAATCGTGTGCATACCGTCACGAAAAACCGACACCCTGAAGTTATCTATAGTCAACATTTTGTTTCTTTGTATAAAACTTTCAATGTATTAAATACTTTTTTTCTTTTGTTAGTGTCGTTTTTTCTACAAAGTTCATATTGCCACAGCAAATCTACTGTTAAAATAGTAGGGTTGGTAATACTATCATAAACTAGTAATAATAATATTCACCCATAAGACAGGCGAAAGAATTAATCCATACTGCCAATTCTGAAGTTGTCAAATATAGGTATTTGTTATGTATTCTTTAGCCAGTTTTTATCTATGTCAAATTTAATGTAAAAGCACAAGCTCTTCTTCTGTAGTCCGGTGAAGCTGTAAAGGCCTTGCAAGGCCAATAGTGTAGTCAGTTTCGAAAAAAAAAAACAAACCTATACAATATTTCGTAATTTTTTAAATCTTCGAGTTGTCATAAATCAAAATTGTTCAATGTGTCGTAGAGTTGATAAAGTCAAAGGTAGGTTTATATTTATCAAGGCGACTTAGAAGATCGATATTCAAGTAGTGTTGTGCGATTATTTTAATGTTTCAATAAATTTGTGGCTCCCTTGTTAGAACATCCAGGGATTTTTTGTGGCATCTAAAAATTCATGCT
>JACEII010000022.1:6183097-6323170 GCA_014332785.1 Antheraea mylitta
CCTATCTTAGCTAACCTAGCTAACTATTCATACATGTATGAGTTGTTGAACCGTATATGTGTACCAGGCATACACGCCTCAACAACTCCTCCAGTTCGATAAGGGAAAAAAAGTAAACCCTTCCACTTTCATGTGTAAGCGTGCACGTGTGTGGGGGTGATCGTATAGTGTTGTAGCGGTGATGTATATTTGTGTGTCACCGTATCGCGCAAGCAACGTACTCAAGGGCTCCCTACCGAGGGATCGAACCTAGGCTTGAGCCGCTGCCATGGGAGGCCTAATCGGGTATGCGGGAGCGAAGTTAACCCCCAGACCGCGGCGGCGCGATCTGTGGTTACGCGGGCGTGGGCGTGATCACGCTCTGTTACGAGGGACAGGCTGGTACTGATCGTTCGCTGACGTGATATCGTCGGGAGGATCGGTGAAAATATGTCGCGGACGTCTTTTATAACGCCCAGCGTTGGGCACGGGTTCGTAATTCGCGGCGGATACCACTAACGGACTGGGATGAATCGCGGCTCGTTCGAAATAGTTAGTCGTGAGTGATTTTATATACGCCCAGATAGACGTCATCTCCAGGTCCCTGTGGAGATCCGCCTTCCGGACGAACCAAGGAGCACCGGTGATTTTACGCAGAGCCCGGGTCTGCAAAATCTGAAGCGTATCTAGATTCTTCGCGTGGGCGAAAACCGGACAACTATACGTCATAACCGGACGAATACAAACTTTATATATTGTGAGCTTATTTATGTCTGAGGGACAGTTTACTATTCTGACAGAGTAAATAATGGAGGCGACCCAAGACCATAGCGGCTTTGTCTCGCACTCTCTTAATATGGGGATCGAACGTTAAGTGACGGTCTAAAATGACGCCGAGATACTTGAAGAGGGTGGGCGCGAGAATTGAGCCTTGTGGCACACCTGAGCGTATCGGACGGGGCGATGAGAGTTCGCCGTCTACTCTAAAACGGAAGGTTCTATCAGCTAGATAATCGCGGATGATATGAACTAACCTATCGGGTATACCGGCTTGATTTAACTTGTATATGAGCCCGTTGTGCCAGACCTTATTGAAGGCCTTGGCGACATCGAAAAAGACTGCTATCGTACGTTTCGGATTAGTGTTTCCCACGGGCGGATCTTTATTAAAATTAGAAAATATGTACTCCGTGAGGCGGAGTACTTGGTCCGGACAAGTGTTTGGCGCGAAATCCAAACTGTTCAGGCGGTATTAAACTACGGTCGTTTATCGTAATCTGGAGATGGTTCAGAAGGAGCCGCTGGTAAAGTTTACCTAAGGTATCTAATAAACTGATCGGGAGATAGCTATCGGGAAGCGTAGCTTTCTTGCCGGGCTTGTGAATTCCTATCACTACGGCCCTCTTCCAGACGGCTGGAAAATGACCCTGGGACATGGTCGCATTGAAGATGCAGACCAGTAGAGCTATGATGCGGTCAGGAAGGAGCTTCAAAACCTCGTTCCTGATCCCATCGGGACCTGGGGACTTCCTAGTTTTGAGACGCTTGATGGCGGCAGAGACTTCGTCAAACGTTATCTTGGTTAGGGTATCCGCCGGAGGAGACGCGAGTGCATGCTCTACGGCTGTATCGATAAACTGTATGATGGAAGGGTCAGTATTAACAGTGTTTGGCGAACACTATTTCTCTAAACTCGCGGCGAGACATTTTGCTTTGTCAGTGTTATCGAACGCGGGAGGCAACCCGGGGTCTCTGTCGAGAGGGGGCATGAGAATGACCGTATCGGACTTAAACTTTCGCGTGAGGGTCCAGAATGCCAGGTGAGACGGCTGGAGATCCTCCAGAAACCTGTCCCACCTGTCACCCCGGATCTCAGAAATACGAGACTTAACTGCTTTCCGTAAGACACGTAAGCGTTTGCGGTTCTCTGCGGTCGGGTAAGCGTCGTGAGCACGAGTCGCGGCGTTCTTTTCCGTGATCAATGCTCTCACGTCATCAGGGAGTATAAAACGGCGTTCGTTCGCCGCTTGTACCTCTTTCGAGGTCTCCCTGACGGCGGTCTGGAGATAATCAACCAGGGAATCGATGGCCGAATCCGCGTCGGCTCTGGACACCAACACGTCCGGAATTCTGTCTAAACTATTAGGCGACGAACCATTTTTAAAATATTCGCTAAGTTTCGCGTAATCGGCCACTCTGATCGGCGTCGGGCTGAAGTCAGAGTTATGTCCTAACTGTAATAGAACCGGGCGATGATCCGAATCGAGTTCGTGTACGACCGATATAAGTCGTACAGGAAGCACGACATTTTTTAACAGAGCTACATCTAACACTGACGGTCGGCAGTGATCTTGATAGTGCGTGGGTTCCGGAGGGGCTATGACGTCAAATGCGAGAGCCTCACCTAGTTCGTCGAGTATCCTCCGGTTGCGAGAGGTACGCGGACTATTCCAGATGACGTTCCCGGCGCCTGCAGATCGGATTCGAGCAATGCTTTATTTGGCGGTTGGTACGCGGAGACAAGAATAATATCAGAGTGGCCCGTCATACCAACGCGGCATACTGACACTTCCATATGAGTAAGCGCGGGCGGATCTAAAGGCATACAATACAGTGAACGCCTAAAATAAATTAAAGTGCCACCCCCGCGGGCGACACGATCGTTTCTAATAATGCAATAATTCGCGATTCTCGGATTACGCATACTCGGTTTAAGCATCGTTTCCTGGATGAGGAAAACGTCAATCTGTCTATCGCGTAAAAAGTCAGCTACTAGATCGCGCTGTGTCCGAAGGAATCTCGCGTTAAAAAACGAGAGGCAAAGACCGCGCGGTTTAATTTTATTAATTCCCGGGAATTTTAAAATTAATATTTGAGAGATTGTGATCGGGCGAGGCGCTGTATAGTGGGCGCTCCGATAGCCGGAAAACGCGCTAGAGCGGAGATGAGGTGCATCCCCTGCTTCTCCTCTACTACGGCATAGAAGGCGAGAACCTCCTGTATATCGTGCTCTACGAGTAGGTGCTCCATCCATTGGAACTTATCCGAGAGAGATGACGATGGAGCCTGAATCGCCTTAGGTGGCGGCGCCAGAGGCCTTGAAGAGGCCTGAGGCTGAGGTTTGGGAGCCCAGGGGGCCATAGGGGCCCGCCCGGGTTGGGCCGCGCGCAGCACAGAGGGTGGCGAGCGCGGTGAGGTCGTGGGCGCGGACGCTACCTGGTCGCGGAAGGCGCCCGGCAGGCCTCCACGGACATGAGAGGTGGAGGCGAAGGGCGGGCGGCGGCTACAGGCGCCCTGGGCGCCTGCCTCGCCTGACGGGGACGTTGTGTGCGCGGCGCGCGGGGACAGCCGCGATAGTTCACGGGGTGACCCGCGTTACCGCAGAGCACACAGCTGGGAGGATCGGGAGTGCCAGGAGTGCGCTCGCACTCCTTCGTGGCGTGGTCTCCCAGGCACTTGACGCACCTGGGGCGAAGATGACAATTCTTCGCGGAGTGGCCATAACTCTGGCAGTTATGGCACTGCGAAGGAATGTGGGTCTTACGTGGGGGCTCAACAGTGACCCCGTTGAGATCACACACCGAAGTGAGTGAGAAGATGGCCTTGCCCTCCTGCGACCGGTCGAAGAGAACGAGAACCATATTATACGGGGCGCGAGTGCGTGGGTGGTACATGCGATGTACCTCACGCACCGGGTAGTTTTTCTCCTTAAGGGAGAGGGTGACATCCTCGACCAAGATTTCGGCCAGGACACGGCGGAGCACGACACGCAGAAGGCGCTCGTCCTCTAGAGCGTACGTAAAATACGCGAGTTTGGACTCTGTTAAGAAGCGAATTAACGCGCGGTGGTCATCCGACGTCGGATATTTGACACGAATGCCCGCCGGCGTGCTAAGGGCATTCGTGTAGTTAATATTACGCGCCTTTAATTTATTAGAAATTAAAGTCCATTGGGACTTGTCCTGTATCGTAACAGGTGGCGGCGGGCGCGGCTTCCTAGCTGCGGAACTCTGAGTGAGCGAGACGGAGCTATTTTGACTCGCGTTCGGCTTACGCGACGGTATAGCCGAGGTCGATGGTACACGCGCGCCATCTATATTGGCGACTTTTTGTGGGCCTACGGAACCCGAATCCGTCGGGCTGCCCGGACGACGCTTCTTATGCGAGACGGTCATATAGCTGTCCTTGTCTAACTGCGCAGAAGGCGCGGGAATCGCGGTCGAGGTCGCGGACGCGGTCGAAACGGCGGACGTTGTTTCGTCTAGCTCCATCTCGGAGCCGGACTCCGAGCTGGAGCTCGATATCGGGGCCTCAAATAGACCCTTATCACGCGCATCGAGAGGCGATTGCGGTGAAAGAGACGCGAAGGAATTCGCGGTCGATAGGTTCGCGACGAGCAAAGGGCCCTCTGAGGGCTGCGACTCGAATCTTAAAAAATCTTCATTAATCTTTTCCTCGTTGTAGCCGCTCGCAACGAGGAAAAGCCTCAACCTGTTTCCTTGCGAGTCCATCGCGGTGGACAAGATTGAAGGGGGCCGCGAACCAACCTCCCTGCCTGAAGGGCAGGGGGGCACGCCAACGGTAAGCTAACGGGCTATCCCGAGCCCGGGCCAAGAGAAACTGTGGGCGAAAGTGCAATGCCTCACAGGGGAGTCCTAACTTGCTTAGGGGGAGGCCCTAACAAGCCCGAGCCCGAGGACGCAGACCGGTAAACTGGGCTACGCCCAAACAGACACCCGGGGATGGAACAAGGGGAAAGGGAGGGTGGAAAACCGACACCTGGACTAGACTAGGCGATCTCACCAAGGCCCAGGCCCGTCTACCAGTGCAGTAGGCCGCGGGGCCTACGGCGAGCGGGTAGGGCGCTCCAACACCCTTACGTTTACACCGTGAGGTTTCCGAGGGTTGGCCAGACGACTGGACTTTATGCAGCCCGGGTTTGCACTGAAAAGTACAGTTCGATACGCTCTAAAATGGAGCGCCTACGATTGACGTCACTGTTCCTATTCGAAAACCGGACAGAAACGCGGCGAACTCAAAAGTGACTACGCGCACGCGATCGAAGCCGAAGCACGAAGCACGCAGCCGGAGATGATCGGACGAGAAAACCCGCGAAAAACTTCGTAAAAATAACTAACACTTTCGAGAACGGAGCGCACGGCTGACTGGAGCGGCGGCACAAATCGGACACCCTTCCTCAATAAACGAACCATATTACATAAAATACCACCAATTTTACAAAATATAGAGTCACAGTAAAACAAGATTATGAATAAAATATAAAATCCACTATATGACTGACTAATTTCATGTAAAAGTTTTCTTTTTAAATATTCAAAAGATGTTGTTTCTTTTATTTTGGTAGTTTTTATTTTTTGTTGTGATGTGCTTGGCAGTGGTTCTGTTTGTATTTCTTCAACAGTTTCGTGAAATTCAATTTCGGTATCACATCTCTTCCTTTTGGATTGCCAATATGTTGAGTCATTGTCAGCAAAATTATCTCTTCCACCTAAAACAAGTGGAAACATGTTTAAGGAAGAATGTTACAATGCAAAGTAAAAACATACCGATATACATATTACAGTACTCTTTAAACTTTAATACACTACAGTTTTAAAGTATTGAAACTATTTCTCAGTTTAATAACTTTGTGTAAATGAGAAATACACATTACATATTGTTTCATTTACATTTAATTACCACTTCTTAATATTATACTTTATCTTTCTTAAAAATGGATAGTGGTTTGTATCAAACATTTGATAAATTAAATTAATAGTGTCACACTATTAAATAATGATACATAAATAGTTCTAAATTAATGGTGCTAATAACTTTAAATGTAATAAAGTTATTATAAGACAATAGTGTACAACATAAGTGTATAAATACTCAAGGTGGAAAGACTAAAGAATAAAATTGAATTTAGTACATATAGGAAACATGTATGTAATTAATAATATGATATAATATAATCAAAGAAATGAATAGTTAACCAATGTGTCAATAAAAAACAAAGTACAATGTCTAGATTCCTTATAACATATATCAGAATATCTTACTTATTAGCTATTACAGCGCAATTGATAGGAACATCTATTGTTGGCATTATTGATGGAATTATTGCTAGTATTTGCTCTTCCACTGTACTCATACTAGCAGATTCAGGTCCACCGCCTGTTATTTGTCATTGTGATTCTATAGTTTTAGCATCACATGCTTTGGTTTTAAGTTTTGCAATAACTTCTTTAGTTTCTTCACTTCTATCTGTTAAGAAATAACCAAAAATATTTTTAAGCAGTTGCAATATATTTTTACTTTTAAATTATCATAAACAAAACAAGTGTAAAGGAAGAGAGTAGAATTATATATACACATTTATAAATTATGTTATTGTATGTAATATGAAAAAAAAATGTAAACGAAATTATAATTAGGTTGTTTACAATATAAAATTACGAGGGATGCAATAATACTTACGGTCTGCGTAATTTTCGGAGCGTTATTATATTGTGAGGTTATCTTTTCCCAGGCCTTTTGTTTTTTTCTGGATGACATATTGTCTGTTTTTCTGTTTTCTATAATATTAATTTTCGATTCTGCAAGTTGTATCACAAGCTGTCGTTCGTAATCTGGGTATGGTCGTTGTTTTCTCTTGTCCATATCAAAAGCAAGACCGGTGTCCGTTGAACGATATTGAAGTTAATCCACTTACTTACTTACTTCAATGGTTGTCGTAAGAAAGCAGTTACAAAATCCGTATGAATAAGAGGGTCGTCGTAAGAAAGCAGGTGCAAAATCCGTATGTATAAGAAGGTCCGTTAAAACCAAAGAGTAGTTAAAACTATCGAAAAAGCTAAAGAAACAAGTCAACACGATGTAAACTAAACAATAAACTACAATGAATGGTTATCCCAGTATACTATTCTTATCTATGGGTTATCCGACATTTTAACTTTTATGATTGAACCAATGACAATCGAGCAACACGGATAATTTAAAAAGTACAACAATGCCACAGTTGTGTTTCTATTTTGACATTCTCTTTTTTATTTGCATAATACCCAAGTTTTTCGTAAGTCATCGTTTGGATAACTTGAACCTTGCTCAGTACAAGCTGAGTGAATGCTAAGCTTGCAACCAAAGAGTATCTTGCAACTATAAATTTAAATTTTGAACTTAAGTGTGAGGTAAGACTGAGTACTATCTATAGATTTCACCCTAAAATCCCGCCTAAAACTCCTCTGTCATAGAATTTAGTTGTTTCTTTTATTACTAGCAACCCAGCCCTCTTCAATGACTATTCCACCATTTTCACGTACTAAATTAGTCTCTTCTTTTTTTTTTTTTTTTCGAAATGTCTACGCTATTGACCCAGCAAGGTCTTAACAGCTTCACCGGACTACTAAGGCCAGCGCTTAAGGCACTCAGCCGATTTTATTTTGGCAACCAGCTCAAGGGTGTACGGCACACCTCGGCTTGGCTGTTGCCCGTTGCATGCAAAATCGCGACCTATCTTAGCTAACCTAGCTAACTATTCATATATGTATGAGTTGTTGAAACGTATATGTGTACCAAGCATACACGCCTCAGCAACTCCTCCATATTTTTATTATCGGAAAATTGAGAGCTTTTCCGTTCGATAAGGGAAAAAAGTAAATCATTCCACTTTCATGTGTAAGCGTGGCGTGCACGTGTGTGGGGGTGATCGTGTAGTGTTGTAGTGGTGATGTATATTTGTGTGTCGCCGTATCGCGCAAGCAACGCACTCAAGGGCTCCCTACCGAGGGATCGAACCTAGGCTTGAGCCGCTGCCGTGGGAGGCCTAATCGGGTGTGCGGGAGCGAAATTAACCCCCAGACCACGGCGGCGTGATCTGTGGTTACGCGGGCGTGGGCGTGAACACGCTCTGTTTCGAGGAACTGGCTGGTACTGATCGTTCGCTGACGTGATTGAATCAGGAGGGTCGGTAAAAATGTTTCGCGGACGTCTTTTATAACGCGCAACGTTAGGTACGGGTTCATGGTTTGCGGCGGATACCACTAACGTACTGGGATGATTCGCGGCTTTTTCAAAATAAGATATAATTAAAGAATTTGGGTGATTGAAGGGGTAAGACGAACAAAGGATGCAGAGGGAAATATAGATAATAGATGTTTAACAGGCCATAACATAGATAATATATATAAATAAATATATAATTATAATATATTTGGCAGCACGACACACATAGACCTGAATTTTCAATTTTCATTTAAAACTATAATATGCTTTCTTACCAATAATATTATAACTAGAAAGCTGAATATCATTGTATTGTTACGGTTACAGTATTAATTATTTATGATTTTTTGAGATATTTCAAATTACTGTTACAAATGCTGTTCTTATTTTTAATTTTTCTTTGACTTAAACTAGTGCTAGCTAGTTTTTTAGCCACCAATATTAGGTATTTTGTTTGTGCGTTTGTTAGTGAGTTAGATAAACTATTCCGTTTGTCAATGGTTTGCAAGTGTATAGAATATCTGTTATACAATCCCAAACTTGATATAAAAATATTTATTTATAAATTTGCTTACTCTAAATGCATTATATGTAAAAATAAAATGATGTATATACAAACATAATTACAATTGAATCAAAGTCAATGAAGCTAATTTTCAAAACGTCAATAATTTTACTTTTGTTTATAAACAAACGTAGCTCTGTTCTCGCTAACATGATTCTGTATGAAATAAAGGGCCGTGATTGGCTTAGCTTCTTTGTATTGTCTACTCGTGACTGAATTACCACGATCGAACTGGCTTTACAAAGAGAACAAACGTTTTAAAATGGTAGATTTTTCTTTAAGGGTTAAGAATACATTTTTGAATTTCTGATATATTTAGTTTTCTATATGATTTATTGGTCTATAAGTATAATGTAAATACTTTTTGTGATTGTGAATTCCATTCACTGTATTATTTAAAGGAAGATTGTTGGTATAATATGGTGAAAAACAATTGTGACGTCAGTGTGGCAATCAGCTGAGGTTGCGACGGGAGTTGAACAGGATCAGTGTAAAAATTATCCAAAATGGGTGGTGCAGTGAGTTCAGGGCGCGACAACAATGAACTGGTGGACAATTTAATGGGTAGCAATTATATCCGCTCGAGGATTGTAGAGCGGGTGTTTCGGGTGCTGGATCGCGCTGATTATATGACTCCAGAGGCGAGAGATCAGGCTTATAGAGATCTCGCTTGGAGAAATGGACCCTTACACTTATCAGCACCATGTATTTATAGGTCAGTAAATTAAATCGTACATGTGGTTATGATTTGCTTTTGTTTTTGTGAAAAAGTGTAATACTGTGTTTTCGATTTCCTGGAGTTCATTAGAATTATAATGTATGTATATGACATGTTGTTAAAATTAGATCCATATTTTATTCACGTCATCATTATGATCATTATATATTTTTAATAGAATAATTCAGTGGTTATAATAACTTTCTTCTGAGAAAATTTGGTTGTGAGTTGTTGAGTGTTATTATTCTATTTTTTGAAAGTGTTGAATAGCTCTTGATAGACAGAATATAAAAGTATAAAATGTAGGTTTCATTTTTTATTGTAATTTTAGAATAATTTTGAATGAATACTAGGTGCCCTGTTTTATTCAAGAAAATAGTGTTGTATATTCAAGTGTTTGTCTTTGTTCCTTAGCTCATCTTTTTGGCACAGTTTGCTGTCTACATTTTGAGGCAATGTTAGTTTTATACTATCATCAGTCAGGTCATGCTAAAGCTTGTCTATCTGAATATTAATAATCACATTTGTGAGATGTGACACAAGACAAATGAGGTGTGAGTAGGGATGAGTTATATTATAAAAATTCAATAGTATCGATGTACGATACACATCTATGTTTTAGCCAGCAATTAAAATTGTCTGTAAAAACAGAGGTCAGCAACGAATAAAAAAGGTCATCCAAAGAAAAAACTGTTTGTGCCCTACAAATTTGATAATTTTCTAGTCTCTAGCCAGTACATGCTACGTTCTCATAAGTTTATGTTTTCGGAATCAAAACATCGATGTCAAAAGATTCATGTTTTTCAACTAAGCATAGATGTTTCTTCAACATCGATGAATATCGATCATCCCTAGTTGTGAGACAATATTACCATAAAACTAAACCTATTAAAATCTAATCTACAACCTAACTTAAAGAGATATGACTACTGCTTAGATTCTGAACTAATAGTGTCTTCAAATTGGGAATTAATATACAGCAGTGGTTCTTGTGATTGCACAGTGGTGATGAATCCCCAATTCCTCATACTGTCCCCTTGTGCTGCAGGTGTCGGATGTGTTGCATTGGTTATACTTATATGTTCTATTATATCACAACTTGTCTGTCTGTGTGTAGTGTGATGATGCAACATGTATGTAAACATTACTTAAGTAAATTATCTTATAAACATAGCAAACAAGCATTCAGTCCACCTGGTTTTAAGTGTTCATTACAATCTATATGTAATTTCCGAAATACTGTTTACATTGTTTACCTGTAACTGTGGCCATTGATTAATACTCATACTACTGTGTTAATATACTTCCGCTGCATTTTTAACTTAATTTGTGTGGTTAATAATGTTCCTTCATATTATAATCATTATTTTGAATTGCCTTCTACCAAACATTAGGATTCACTACTAAACATATCTCTTGTATAGTCATCAACAGGGTATGAATAGTGAGATTCATAAAGTGGCAAAGTAGGTTGATACTATAATGTGTTGATTGAAAATAAACACTGATTAGTTTTTATTGTATCCATAAATAGTCATGGAAAATATTCTATTATTGTATTTTGTAGAATTAAACATATAAAATATTTTTTTGGTTTTACAATCCATACCATTTTTAGCACATCATATGTTGATATAATTAATATCTGTATATCAGAACAATTGAATTAATTTATTTTCCAACATACTTCTTTAAGTTAGCCACAATTAAGCATTAAGGAGGATTAAGGAGGAGGTAGTACAAGATTATTGAACTAGAAATCATGCACCTCTCTGTGCATCCGCCAACAAGAAAGATAAAAAAATACAAAAGTCCACGAAAAATAGATAAAAAGAAAAATAGAGGACCTACCTCCTCTCCCCCCCTTCCAACCCACACTCCTCCTTCCCTCTCTCTCCTCCAAACACAGGATGGCAATGCACTTGCGACTCCCGTGGTGTTGTTAGTGTCTATGGACAGTGGTTGTCACTTAACATCAGGTGACCCACCTGCCCGTTTGCCTCCTATTATTAAAAAAAAAAAATAGATTTGTTTGTAAAGATATATAAGACAAAATGTTAAATCAGGTCAGTTGGTTTCTTGCCAGTTCTCATGACTGGGTTGTTTTGTGAACTGCTGGTAGTTATGACATTCATAAGCCCCATTCTCATGGCTTAAATGAAACAAAGTATCTTTTATTACGCACTTTTTATTAACACCACTTGTATGTTTGTTTGTAACCAACTTCTTTGACCCACTCTAATGGGTTCGATTTCATTCTAACTTTGTAGATTTAATCTCGGGGACTAATGGTAATACAATAATTTGATAAGATTATTCCAGTATTCAATTTGCATCACAAGATTTGTTAATTTATATAACTTTCATCAATAGTCGATAAGGTAGAAATTTATGTTAATTTTAATTTCCAATCATTACCTTTAACCAATTTATTGGATATCTGTTGATACCAATTAGAATTTTTTATTTAATAAAATAAGCAAAACATTGAAATTTATAATTTTGGAGGAAAGAGCTTTGTTCACTATTGTAATGAATGGTGCATGAGCTAAAAGTTTGCTCTAATAAAAAAGATAGTTAAAAAACGCATTTTTATGAATAAACCAAACTAAAATGTAAATATTCTATATGTTAAATAAATAAATAATAGTTACAAAAAAAAAACTAAAAAAACACGCTTTAGAGAAAATCAAACTAGAAAAAATTGAAAATAATGTGGGGTGGGGTGGGGTAACAAGCCTTTTTAAGATAATATTGAAATGATAATCCTTCTAACGCACCATGCACTCCACTGAAATGATAATCCTTCTAACGCACCATGCACTCCACACTTTTTTTAAATAAAATATTTTTTTATTTACACTATTATTAATTTATATTTATAAAATTTTTTATACACTACTTTTAATTCGAAATTATTGTCTATTTTTTAGATTAGTTTTCCATAAAAACGTGTTTTTTAATTATTATTTTTTTAATAACTTATTAATAAAATATTTGTAACCTAACAAATATTATTCCCACAAAGGGGTTACTGAATCACTTATAAGGCAAGGACATTCTTCTTATCTCTGTTTTGTCACCTTTATGGATTTAAAATCTACATAAAAAATTTATTAGATGTTTTTAACACATATTTGGTAGTTAAATAATACATTCATGTGGTCATATTTATCATGATTTTTTTAAACACAATAACATTATATTGGCTTCATACAAACAATAGGTCCTGGATATAGATGTCAATTATCTTGTTTACAATTTATTTTTGAGTTAAAAAATATTTACTCTGTAGTAATGTTTATACCTAAAAGTAATTATGTATTATCTTTAATGCTTTCTTTTTTTTTGTAGACACCTCGGTCTATGTAGAGAGTATATCCCTTTTGTAAAAATATTCATTACCACGCTTACATGTGATAACTTGCAATATTCACTAAGACATCTATAACATAATTGTTTTTTTTTTTTTGTTGAGGCCAGTGGTCCCTATCTACAATTCAGCCAGAATCATATGGTCAGTGCAATAATCCAAATGACATGTATTGAAAAGAAATATTTTGAATATAAATAGATATTCTATGTAGAGTTTGATTTTATTACAGGTGATGATTTTATTTATAAGATAAGCAAAGTAGATGACACTAAGGGAATTTTTTATGTAGGTGGGGTGAGGAATTTCTGAAGAGAGGATATTGTAGAGGGAAAAACATAAGTTAGGGCAACTGAAGAACAATTGATTGATGTGATCTTCATCCAATCTACATTCACATATAGAGTGGTCACTAATTGTTGAATTAGCTAGGTGGACTGGTAAGCAACAATGACTGAGGCATATACGATTGGCCACTGATGTTATATGTCTATTTAAATTTGGATTCAGTAAAAATCAAGGTTCATAATGTCTGCATGCACTGATAATCTCTGCCTTTGGCTTCCTGAAGATCTGCCATTCTTTATTCCATGCAATCATCATTTGTAGTTTTTCATTCAAATAGAGGTCATGTGGACCTAATTTAGAAATGCTCTGAAGTCCCTATATTAATCACTTGTTTAGCATAAGAGTAAGCAGTTACATTACAGGGTGTACCAGAAGGACCAGGTATCCAAGCTCTAATGACTTCTAGGCCAAGTTGTTAACATTACAAGAGGTAGTTTTTAATGCACAAAGTGTATGGAGATGTGCCATTAAAGCTTGTAATTGGCTTTTTGAGTCAGAGAAGATGAAAATGTAAATAAGCAAGTCTAAAACATTTCAATTACTTGACATTTATTTTTGGTTATATAAACCATGGTTACAAGCTTATTGATATGATACAATTTAAGACTTTAACATTATAAAGTGGATGCAATAAGTTTCGTATTTCGGCATTACTTGTGTTAATGAACAGATGATGGTAGTTTCTAGAAATTGCCGTACGTTGCGGTATTGCAAGTTTACCGCTTAGCTTAGCTAACCTAGCTCGTGACTATGCTTTGTGTAACTAGGCTAAAATATGAAGAAATTGAAGTAAGTGAAAATGCATTCTAGACTGTTGAATCATATATTTATTTGGTATGTGAAATTTAAAAGTGTATTGGATATGCAGTTTTTCGGTCTTATCCTGTCAGATATTTGGTATCTAGATATAAACTACCCATTTTGTGCCCTAGTTGTCACAGAATAATTATCATTGTTATAAATTTTCAGTGAGGTTATGGAAGGTCTGGAACTGCGACCAGGCATATCTTTTCTCAACATTGGATCTGGTACCGGTTATCTGAGCACTTTGGCGGGTCTGATCATTGGCTCCGGTGGCATCAGCCACGGCATCGAGTTGCATCCGATGGTCGTGGAGTACGCCACGAAGAAGCTTGGCCAGTTTATAGAGAATTCGCCGACACTGGACGAGTTTGATTTTTGCGAGCCCAAGTTCTTTTGCGGTATGTTTAGTTTATTCTTTTACGAGGACTAATTTACACGAAGCTAATTAATTCTGGGCTAAATATTGCTTGTAGCATGGTGATTAAACATATGAATATGTTCACATAGAACTAACAATTATGATCATATAATAAATGAAACCTGTGATTTGTCTGTTTAGTGTTATGTCAAACTACGATTGTTCCACGAGTCCTAGTAAGAACCCAGTGTTGGACAAAAGTATAGTCTTATGAGAAGACATTAGCGGTTTCAAATATTAAATAATACTATATGAATTACATACGGCCACTACAGTAGGTATTTGAATCCAATTTTGTTCATGTAAAAAAAATGAACAGCTCATAAATTATTTAATTTTGATGTTAAGCTACACAATTGCTGGTCGTAGTGAAATACGACCACTGGATTGTCCAAAATAATAAAAGTGCTCCATACAAACAAATGCAGACTTTATTTATGATGCACTCAAAATTCTAAGTCAAAAATTCTTTATTCAATTTAAGCCTTGAAAAGACGCTTATGAACGTCAATGCTATTACCGGTTCGAAAAACAACCACTCGAAAACACAACTCGATCTTTTCATAATATATATTTTTACAAAATGATAAATGATACATTCATTTTTATGGATGCACAAAGATCAACATGTTCACATATTGATGCATCATGTAATAAATAGTCTTCAGACTTGAAAATCCGCTTGACATGGTGCTTGAACTCAATATACAGCAAATCGGTAATGTGCTGTGGACTTGTCAACAAACAGTGGCCTGCATAAGTTTAAAAAAATACCGGATTTATTATAACATTTATTGATTAATAGGTTGCACAATAACAAATTATGTAATGTAAAGGTATAATTAAAAAAAAATTGGCTACATATTTATAAATATGGCGGATCATCTTCACCTGGGACTTAAAAAATCAACCGAGGGGTTAATCAGGTTGTACTGTGTATTCAGGCAACGGGCTATGCTTGGCACCCCTACAAGCAGCGTACGACCGCGTGTATTGTGGCGCGGGATGCCCTGACGAGTATCATAATTATATGAAGCAGCTGATAAAGGTGAGTCTTTGCTTTGCTGCTCAATTAAATTAATATTACAAAGATTACATTTTAAAGGATGGATCGATGCTTGTTATTTTGTTAAGGAAAAACAACTTCACAGGTTTTTATGTTTCATTTAAACATTTTGTAACTTTGCCTATTTTCTATCATTCAAAAAATTCTGTATATCCAATTATTAACATTAAAATAGTAACACGGTATGCTGCGTGAATGCCGCATTAGTTTACGCAGCCGTCTACGCTGGGTGTTGTGAGTTCCATTCCCATTCATGACATTTTTTTTTTGTGATAAAATATGAAATCTACTTCATGACATTCCAATATCCTGCCAAAAACTTCAAAAATTATTTATTCAACATACTAAATCATATAAAAAAATGACAAATAACAGTGGTTTAATGAAATCACTATGCTTTCAGTATTGATTTATACAACTTGCTACGCACGATAGCTGTTTGCTCGAAATTCGATATTTGCATGCACGCACACACTCGTATAGAATAGAAAGAGACAGAGTGAGATGGAGTTGTAAGGACGAACATACTGCTTTCCCCTTATGGGACGATTTCTATCAGTCAGCTCTTACTGCCAGTCTCATCAAACCTTGGACTGTTGAAAACTTAATGGGTTTAAGCTCCGTTACACACGAATGTAGACATCATTAGGCACAGAGCAACACTTTGTTGACAGCACGAGGTTAAAGAAGTCGGTTAAAAAAATCTTAGTTGATTACAAAACTTTGAAAAATAACACATAATTTATTTTAAAATCATAATTTTTATGTAAAATGTATTTTTATATGAATTTTTTGATTTGTATAAGGTTTTCTTTTTAGTAAATCATCAAATTTAAAATGTAAAAAAAATCACAAAATGATCCGTCATTATGGTGAGATCTGGGTCTTAAACAATTAGCCGAGGAGTTAAGAAACTTCCTTCTGAAAATAGAATCTCTCTATGACTCAAGACGATGCATGTTTAATTAACATATTTATATGTCTTCAAAGGTTGGTGGTGTTCTGGTGATGCCGTTGAACGACAACCTGATACAGATGCGTCGAGTCTCGGAGACGGAGTGGAGTTCACGTAACCTGCACCACGTCTCCTTTGCGACTCTGCGCGTTCCCACCAAAGAGGAGAGTGGTAACCTCATTAAGCTTGGTAAGCCAATTATCCATTTTTTTTTTAATTGCCCTTTATACATTATATATGTATAGGGTCTACAGATTTGCCTTATTACATATATTAATTTATTTACAATTATGCATTATGCATGATTATGCAATAGTCAATGATTCTATTAATAATGTAATAAGACAGAGCATACTAAATTGAAAACCTAAAACGCTTTATAACATTCATGCAACTTACACTACTAGTAATATCGTGAAATTAAATTAATATTAAAAATTCATAAAAATTGCAAAAAGAAAAAAAAAACAACAAGAATAAATGAGTAAGTTAAAATAAGTTCATTTATAAAAGTTAAAATTAAGAATATTAATCAACCTGGAAAAGGAAACAAGATGGCATTAATTATCAAATATAATGACAAATAATCTACTGAATATGGTTTAAATAATAAATGGATATAAAATTTGTTTAAATTTGCTTTTAAATACAAAAGCTCGAAAGACAATGAATCAGCATTAAAAGTAATAATTTCGAAACACCACACACACGCGCATCGACGAGAGGTTTTGAAAGGAATTCTATGGACAGCACCACGAGGTTCGCTTAGGGGTCGTGTCGATACACACGTTTCTATGAGTGTGCTGGTGCGAGCGTTTATAGGGAGTTTCCAAACAGTCTTTTATGTGAACTGAGGTGTAGGCTGAGCTTTGTAATTGGATAATTGCACATACTCGTAATACACGACTCCATTCGGTAAGCACCGCGGACACAAACCTCGCGTACCGGTAGCAGCATGACATGCTTAATTCTTAATAATTTGTGTTTTTATTAATCAAATGGCTGCCAACGCAAATAAATGATCTTTACAACTCACAGATATATATTGATCTCTGGCTTCTTAGTCACACATAATAGTGTACACATACTCATCACTCTTACATATCATAGTTGACCTTTATTTTAACATTTTTTTGCTCATTTAGTTTTATTTTATCTTTAAACTATAATACCTTTCCCACTTATGTTATGTATCTACCTATAATATAATAAAATTTATTTTTAAAAGTTTTGTCTGACTCTACTTTTGGTAATCACTCACACAGATGAAAAACTCAGCTGACGCCTAGTACGAAATGTACTAACGTTTTACTAATATTGTATTGCGTAATGGATTAAATAGTAAAAAAATATCACATATAAAACAAAGTAGTAATTCTGCTATTTAGTTACTAGGTACTAACTTAAATAACTTTTTTTGTTTGTGATGTTACAGTGTTATAGTTGTTTTGAGTATTGTCGTAGCCTAATTCTTTGATATTTCTCATTCCATGTTCAAGCTCTTTTTAATAGTGATTTGCATTTTATAATAAGCCAGCTGTGTCCTTACACCTATTGCTATTTAATAAATAAAATAAATACATATAATCAAAAAATATGTAGTTAAATGTGAAGTATACATATGAACAGTGTGAGATGTTTACGTATCTAACGGAGGGAAGATTTTAAAACACCGAAATGGAGTTCGACTGGCCAAGATGTAGGTGTGAAGAGCTAGTCATTGCTTTACATATGTTTTGGGTGCCCGTTTGTGAGAATAAAGTACCTTGTTAGATCACAATTATTCTATTTGTGTGTTATATTGATGTTGTTGTGTAACCTGAGATCCTGAACGCGACTGACTTTCAAAGTATTTTACAAATACAACTGACTTCAGATGTGCTGATTTGTACATACAAATATAACTTATGAAATTTATGTTACGTAACTGTATATTGTAAATAAGGAGGATCGCCTCCTAATTACTGACTTATCTTTATATTGTCAAAGTGGAGGACCAGGACCTGAGGATTCAGTTAAGTTCATCTGTCTGCTGTTTGTCTGTCCAGTATCTTGTACGTCACGGTTATAGTGATAGATTTTTTTTCCAACTGACTACGTTAATGACTTGATGAAGGTTTATAACTTCACCGGAATAAGGTGAATGCTTAAGGCACTTTGTCGTTTGACAACAAGCTCAAGGGTGCTAGAGTGACCAAACTTTGGCTTGGACTTTCGTTTAGGATTCAACTTCGCGAATCGGTCTAAGCTAAGCTACGCTAACTATTCATTCATATAAGAATTCCTGCGACACAGATATGTCCCTGATGTGAGCCTCACGAATTGAAGCGTGTATTTCGTGTCTAATAACTATGCTAATGTAAACTTTTTTTTTATATCATAGGAGGCAAAAGAACAGGTGGGTCACTTGATGTTAAGTGATCACCGCCGTCCATAGACAATTGCAACACCAGGGGAGACGCAATTGCGTTGCCAGCCTGTGTTGGGGGAGTGTGGGAGTGGGGGGAGTAAGGGAAAGGAGAGGGGGAAGATGAGAAGAGATGGGTCTCCGGCGCTCTCACTGACCGAACGAAACGCAAAAATGCAAGCACTATTACTTCATGTCGGTTTTCTGCGAGAGGGTGGTACTACCCCGGTCGAGCCGACGCATTCATGCTGAAACCAGTAATAACTTCACCGTGGCTCTACCACTACAAACTACTACTTACCTAACCAAGTTGTAAAATAAGGGAAAATATAAAAACCCTTGGAGCATATGTGTGGGTGTGCGTATGCGTGCACGTACGTGGGGGTGATGTAGTGTAGGAGTGTGTAACGGGAAGGTTGTCCCGCAGAGGAGCTGACGCCGCCGCGGCTGCAGGTGCTGGCGCGCGGGGTGGTGCGCACGTGCATGCGCGACTCGCTGCAGTCGCGGCACCCGGAGCTGCGCGAGCCGCCGCCGCGCCAGCAGGCCGCGCGCCCCGCCTGCCCGCGCCGCATCTGCATACCCATCGAGGACGACAGCGACGCCGGTCACTCATCAATTCCATATAATGTCTTCTATTAATCTCTCTCCCGTTGACTTCTCTCCTTCTCCCCCCTGCCCCTGAACTACTAGTCGGCAAACCGCGATTCTAATAGCACATTAATTTTTCACTTCTTGGTTGTGCCTAGGGATGATCGATATTCATCGATGTTGAAGAAACATCGATGTTTAACTGAAGAACATCGATGTTTTGACGTCTATAATATCGACAAATCGAGGTTTTGATTTCGACAACATCGACGTTATGAGAATGTTACATGTACTAGCTAGAGACTAGAAAATTATCAAATTTGTAAATCGTACGAATAGTTTTGGAACAAAGTTTCTTACGGCAGGCTTGGAGGAGATAGGATTTTGCTGCGCGACCGAACTGAAAAAAATGTAATAGTAAAACCGTAACGAAAAGTGCGTGGAATAAAACCGTTAAATGAGACGTGCGCAAGCGCGACAGTTGTATACACGAGCGAGTAGTGTATAATACCTTTCTCTTTCTCCTTTTTTGGAATTATTTCTATTTCTATGTAATTTTATGTTGTCAAACAAAAATAAATAGACATATTTTGTTATTTTAATTGATAATTTGAATTACGATTACATAAAATGAGCACAATTTTTTTTTTGCAAATTGTGTCGATTCTACATTAGCCGAAGGAACTTCGTTCCTACCTGGTGTGCCACGACACCACATTCCTTTTTTTTCGTCGGTGACCTCTGTTTTTACAGACAACTTTAGTTGCTGGCAAAAACATCGATGTTTTCGGGCATCGATGCTTATCGTACATCGATACTATTGAATCAATGTAGACATCGATATCAACACCGATGTTCTTCTAATATCGCTCATCCCTAATTGTGGCTCTTCAACAAAATGTTTAGACCAGAGACGTAATATTATCTATTAACACGTTCCGTGCCATATGTTCCACAGGTGGTACACTTTAATCTTAGTCTTTAGGCAATGTGTACCACCGGTGGTACACAATTTAATAACTATTGAAAACGAAAGAATTACTTATATCGTGTTATGTACGATGTAACTTAATAGTGTACCATAATACGTGATTAAGCTGTAAACACCCGTTGGGCTTATAGAGTGTTTGAAAAAAAATGTGTGATAAGACATTTAAACATTCTCTGCCATACCGTGAAGCTGTGGAACAATCTCCCGACTAGCGTGTTCCCTCCTTCGCATAACATGGGGTTCTTCAAGCGTATCGTGAAGAGACATTTACGCAGACCGGCATGGCAGCCGCGCCGCCGGGGAATAGCGTGTCTCTCGGTGGTCGTCATTGTCTTTGAATTGTACTGTGCTCATCATCATGCATAGTGCAGTGCTACAATAAAAAAAAAAAAGAAAAAAATCGGTCAAAATATGAAGTGGCCTAAAGGACATGTCAGGCAAAAATTGCTTGATACGTGTCAACTTGTCTTGTAAGGGATGAGTTAACACTTCTGAAATGTAAGTCTACAGAAAAAAGGGCACGTTTTTAGAATTCCACTCCTAAAATTAAAAAACATAATTATTAAACTAAGAAGAGAGTGTATTTTTAATTCTAATTATTTCCATAACAATGTATTTACTAAAGCAAAATTTCAGTTTAAAAAGACTCTATGAATAAATTTTAGTTCTATTGTCTTTTGTTTTTGGCCGTTTTGAATGATAAGTTTGCTGACTGGTGCCTTAAGGTATCTGAATGACGAATATGTTAAATTTGTATATTGCATAGTAACAATTTGTATAACAGAAGGATTGAATGCTCTACACGACCTCGACCGTGCGAGCGGCGCTAACGAGATGAACGCTCTTCTGAGCCTCGTATTGAGCATGGGCCATAACCGCGTCGCCGGCGCATTGCGATTTGATTCCGTCGACTCGCATTCGGACTCCTCCAGCGATGATGATGACGAGGCTGAGGGTGACGACGCGCCCGGAGACGATGACGGCAGCGGCGGCGGAGGTGACGGCGGCACCAGTGACGCCGGCAGCGGGGGTGATGGCGGCGGCGGCGGCGGTGGCGATGGCGGCGGCGGTGGTGATGGCGACGGCGGCGGTGGTGGCGGCGGCGGTGACGGCGGCGGTAGTGGAGGCGGCGGCGGTCGCGGTGTTGCCACCATACATCGCGTCGGCCCGACCCCGAGGACAGACTCCGGGGTCCTGCCGCCCCGTACCTGCCGTGGAGTCCTCACCCTCGAATTTCAGGATGCCCCTCAGCCAATAATCGATGGTAAGTCTTCACAATTTGGCACCGCAACAGTCCATATTTTTTTCACATAATTTTTTTTTTCAAATACATTGACCTTATTCTCATTGTAGTGTGGAGACAACCATCAGATATTGTTATCAGTAATAGAAAGAACTCGACGGTTGTCGGATTCCCAAGAGATATTTCTACAGTTGAGACTGATAATGTTCATACGCAAACAGATTCGCCCGACTCTAAAATGGAGAATGGAAGCACATCGAGCACGGATAACGCAATAGGGGACAGCGACAGCGCCGACACCGCGACCGACTCCGCTGCGAACGGTAATGACAACCCCAAGTCGAAAGGTAGGAAGTCGAAAATTACCTTAAAAAAATCTAGAACCGACACTAAAATCATAAAAACAGATGCGGATGGCGTTAAAACAGAATCCAAGGATGGGGATAAGACTGAAAGCAGGGAGGCAAGCACTAAACCGGCTGAATCGAAGCGGAAAATGCCTGCCGAGGTGGAGATATACCTGGCAGGTAAAGATGGAGTCGGCACCTCCTACAGGACAGAGATGGACTGGGAGGATACGGTGGAGATAGAGATAGAGACGAGCGGCGAGGAGTCTACAGAGATCTCGAAGGAGCTGAACCAGCAGAAGGTAGACTCGGGGATCGGGGAAGAGACCTCCCCGACAACCACCAGCGGCTCATCGCCGGAGAAGACCGAAGCGAATGAGGATTCCGAGATGGATGGACCCTCAGATTCAGTCAGCGATAATGTCGACGCCGATGTTGAAGGTGAGATTATGTTTTGACATTGTTACTAAGTAAACTTGCAACTATTCTATTTAACATATTCCGTGCCTTGTGTACCACTGTTTGATAAGTATTGAAAAGGAAAGAGTTACTTATGTAACGTAATATTGTATGACAATACGTGATGTAGTCCAGTAAAGCTTTTTTTTTACATCATAGCAGGCAAACGGACAGGTGGGTCACCTGATGTTAAGTGATCACCACCGTCCATAGACACTTACAACACTAGAGGAGTCGCAAGTACGTTGCCAGTTTGCGTTGGCGGGTGGGAATAGGAAAGGGGGAGTAGGGGAGAGGAGAGGGAGGAGGGCGGAGATGGTCTTCCGGCGCTCTCACTGATCAAACGAAACGCAAAAATGCAAGCACTGTTACTTCACGTCGGTTTTCTGTGGGTCAGTTGATAGTACCCCGGACGAGCAGACACATTCATGCCGAAACCAGTAATAGCTTAAGTGTGATTCTATCATCTATAATAAAGTGAAGGCCCAGGCCCATAGCATCATCTATGAAAAGAAAAATAATACATCTATATTTTATCAAAATATCAAATGGCCTGAAGACAAGTCAGGCACAAATGGCTTGGCACAGAACATGGTAATAAAAATTGACGTCTATGAGACCTTGCTACGTGTCACCACTGATTTGTGGTAGAAACAGTCGTGACTATAAGGCTGCTACATTACACAGGGTTTATGACTTGTATAAAATTTAGTAAATTTGCCTGAAACATGTGTATCAATTAAATTTATATTTGTACCCTGATTAAACTTATAGTTATTTCAATTACATATCATACACACACTTTTATATTCACTATATAAAATTAAAAGAAGCCACAGATATGATGTAAAATTTCTATCACAATTAACATTTATTTTTATCACATTTGAAATAGCAAAACGGTACATATAACACCTGATGTTATAAGGTTACTATAACAACGTGTTATTAAATCTAAAATTACTATGAGTAATATGTTATTACTCATGGACATAAAGTTGTCTTTTTTCTTTCATATTTTTGGATCAGAGTGGCAACACTACGGTTTTGAAAAATAAGTGTGGCAATAGTGTTTCCTTAACTGAACCTTGTGCATGGTCTATCAGTCGAAATAAAGTGAACTATAAACAGTTTTGGTATAGAGCAGTGGTCGGCAAACTGTGGGTGTTCCACTCCTTGAGTCCAGGCACTATTTATTATCTATTAACTTTGAAATGGAAGGTTAGAGAAAAGAGGCACATTTTTGAAAAGCACCTAGTCACTCATAAGACAAGACATAAATATTTAACGCAGGTAGGCTCGAAAGCGGGGATGGCGATACAACGAAAAAAAAAATTCGATACGTATCGTGGTCTGTATTATAGATACACAAAAAATCGAGGTCTACAGGATTGGTTTAAAATCAATCCACTTTTGATTTATTTTTTGAGATTTTTTTTTATTGTAACCCGTTATATGGTATTATTTATATCTAAATAGAGATCTAATAAAGATTTTACAGTGTTAAAGATTGAATCGATGTTCAATATTGATCGAAATAATGTATTTTTTTAATATCGATAAATCGGTTGACCGATTTATCGATGTTGGAATGCCACCGATACTCCTTTTCATCCTAATTATTGTTTTTATAGAAATGTTTAAAAAAAAGGCTCTTTGAATAAAGTTAAATATTGTGTTGTTTAATTTTTGGTTTGGATGGGAAAATTTGCTCTTATAGACCAGTGGTCGGCAAACTCATAATCAAAGAGAGCCAAATATTATAATACACAGAAATGAAATTTATTCAAAAAGTTTTTTTAACTAAAGCTATGCTGTAGTGTATTTATCGAATAAATAGGATTAAAAGTGTTCTGTCAAGCTTGCCTTTGCTCATGTCTTTTTTTGCAAGCGAACTAGCCATAGTTTCTGTAGGCTTCTTACGTTTAAAAAATGTTCAGTCGTCATTTAAAAGGCAAATTAATAGACGTGTTTGTACTTAAACACTCTGTGAAATGGCTGCGGTTTGTCGAGCACTGGTATAGAGTATTGAGGGTACGCAGTGTCCACGTATGCAGGTCGGCGACGGCAGCAGAAGCGCGCGCACGGCCAGCTCGGCACGCACTCGTCCTCCTCCACGGAGGCGGAGGAGAGCGCCGGCGAGGGGGGAGTGGCTCGCGAGGGGGGAGGGGGAAGCGTAACGCGCAGGCGGTTCAAGCGTCGCGCTCCCCCCTCCGCGCACGGGCCCTCCCCCTCCTCCACCGTGCAGGGGCCGGACGCGCGCCGCGTGCGCCTCTCCATCATGATGAAGCGCGGCGTCAAGGAGCTGCCTCTCCCCTACGCGCTCAAGAAGTACGTCAACCTTGGCAGGTGCTTCCAGTTCTAAACCTCATGCTAAAAGGAATTCCTCGATTGTTCTGGATGCTTCTCGAACGTTGGCTCTCTTTTGGAAGATGGATAAGGTTCTAGGTATAATGTATGTTATTCTATCCAAGGAATCCAGATGTCTCAATAATAAGTAATCTTGTGCCACAGACACAATTATGAACTAAAATTTATCAATTTTCAAGTCTGTCAATCAATACATTGACAAAAGTTAATATTTTATCAGTTTAAGGTATATCATAAGTTTAGAGTTAAATTGATTTGGATACATGAAAAAAAAAATTAAATTAATATCTAAAATAAGACATTTTCATTGAATCATCTCTAAGTATATTATGCACAGAGTGCTGTTTCTAGGGTAATCAATTTAACCTTTTGTCGCTGTAATTCAATAGAAATTCTAAATGTCTTGACTCTAACAGTCTATATATGTGATTCCAATATATTCAATTATCACTATAGTAGTCAACATTGTAAATAATATTAAAGATATGTTATATTCACGGTTTTTTATATATAGGAAATAAAATAGTCATTGTTTAAAGTAGCCATAATGACCTATAGATGACGCCAAATTAAATGTGTCTCGAGTGAAGTTTGCTGCGAAACAACTCAAAGAAACTGTCAGAGGCGTATTTCATTTTTACATGCAGTCTTTTGCGGGCAGTTCTGCCAATTAGCATATATAGTTCACTTCAATATAAAATACTATTTATTTAAGACTGCCGGTGTGATGTCACTCTATTTAAAACTGTACTCGGATCAGTATGTGACTAGTGTTAGAACGCTTCTATTAATACTCTGGGCGATTCTGCTCTAAACTGTGCCGAATGCGCGTAACCGAATGATGCCGCGTTTCGGCTTCGGTCACAACTCATTCTCGTATGCTCTGTGATGTTTAGCGTGACAGCACACTATAATATTATAATAATTATTCACTATAATTACTTGCAATTTCACTGAAAATATATAATTTTGTTGTAACACTTTTGTTCGATGATTTATATTGTGTGTTTATTAAACATTCAAAATTCAGGTAATATTATGGTGTCAAATAATTGAGTGATAACACTGAACCGTTGTCTCTTCAAAAGAGTTTATTAGATATAAATGTATTACTTAAAACAGGAGTTTTTGGTGGGATTTTAGTCTGTCGTGTAGTGGATTTTATATTTTATTCATGATCTTGTGTTATTTGACTCTATCTATATTGTGTAAATTTGCTGGTGTTTTACGTAATATAGTTAGTTTATTGTGCATAAGTGAAGTGAATGGAAAATAATACCACGAAGCATGAAATTCTGAAATGCCACAAAAACTCCCTGGAAGGTTCTAACAGGGGATCCACCATCTTGTTAGAATTTTGACTCACATGACGCAATATTGAAATGATCGCTCTACGCTCGTAATATTATTGACTACGGCAGTACGACAGTACGACTAATGGCAGTAATAATTTGGAAGATTTATTGCCAAAAATAAAGTTAAAAAAAAACTTAAAACAGTTTGCATTCAAAACCTGAGCTAAGTTCCTATTACTGTATTATGTCGAAGCACTATCTATTGTGTTGCTGTTCTTACCTGTGCCGTCGTGCAATATTTTGTTGCAATATAGCGCGTTTTCAAATCACCCCTATAGTGTGAATACGATTAAAATGTTAATAATTGGGTCAGAAATGTTTACAGTGTTGTATGACAGTAGGAGATAGCATCTACTGTGATAACGCATTGTCGTAAAAGATACATATTAGTGTGGCGTATTGTGTTGAGACAGTTTTCCATATTGCACAGTTATATCGATCTACGTTTAATCAGAGCATATCTTACAAAGCATATTTCTTCATATTATATAATATATTAAATGTTATAATAATTACAAGGTTTTATTTCTAAATAATTTAATTCCTTCAGTGAAATTGCATGTATTTATTTTGATTTTGGCCGCGTATTAATTAAAGCTGCCCTTTTTATATTAAACTTTTTATGGGTTCTCCGCAGCGGTACTGAATTATTTAAGTTTGATATTAAATTGTATCATATTAGTTTTTATCGAAGGAACCTTGTCGTTTTGTGTTTAGCCAAAGTCATGAGAATATAAAATTTTGTATAGTTTTCAAAGGATGTGATTTAGATAAATGCGTTACTGCTGCGGTATTATCTATTTCTCATAGTATATGTTTTTTAGTATATGTGTAGTTAAAGTTTAATGTGTACGCGGCTTTGGGAGAGTTAGTTTATTGTGGTTATGTTTCATTGATCATATTGATGTACATAAATGCTGTCATTTGTTTTTGTTGCAAATAGTAGTAAAATATGATTTATTATGAAGAAAAACATGTCGTTTCATTTGACCCAATCAAATAATAATAAACATGTCAGTCAGTTTCAATTGTTTTCATCTTTGCAATAAATAATAGCTGTTATTTGTTTAAAATATATTGTCATAGAACATAGATCTTTTTACATGCTATCATATGGTATTTAAATTGTAACAGCATACTAAGAACGAGTTTTTAGTGTTTGGAGAGGAAGATATGTCATATAACATCGCAGACAAAACTAGTCTTTATAATGTATACCATGTCGTAAGTGTACTGCTAAAATATATTATCAAACGAATTGCAACCACAATACAAGAATAAAAGGTACTCCGTAATGATTTAAAATTTTTAATAATGCTCTCTCGTAGATACGAATTCATCGTAGATACGAATTCAGCCAGTGTCAAAGTTATTTAAAATCTGTTTTGAGTAATTAAGTTGACTGCAAAATTTTACTTCGTGTATTTCTCTCCAGTTGTTAGATGAGGTGAACAAACGATACGTTTTAACGCGCCGCACGTTTATTCTTTTCTATATTCTCTTCCGCTTTATCCGATGGCCACTGACACTGTGCTTTAACAAAGACGTGGGTTTGCATATAATTTTGTGTTTTTCTAGATAAGTCAAATATTAAGCACCTATTTTTTATTTATTTTTTGATTTTGCTCGAGAATCAAGTACTCCTGTCCTCCATAAATATTCCTACAGTCTAAACTGTCACCTTTTTTTTTTTATAGAAGTACGACAAAGTGACTGCACTAAGCCTGATGTTAAGCATAGTACAATCCAAAAACATCGGCAACCACCGAGAGACAGATTATCAATCGCCGGTCGCCGCTGTCATGCCGGCCATAATGACGAAAGTCGCCCGGTCCTGGATATGCACAGGCTGATCCCGAAACGCGACGCGCAGAAGCGAGTCACTATGACGGGCTTTTTCGCCATATGCATGGTGGTTGCGACCCAGTCGGGCTGTAAAACCCTACCACCCCGCTCTCGCCATTGCCTCGTTCGTTGATCAGCAGGGTGCACCACGTGCAGGTGAGGTTGGCTTGGGTGTTTCAAGTCTTAAGATGTTATTTGACACCCCTTACACTTTCATAACCGCTATGTGTTGACTTAAACATTCGTTTTAAATTAATTTAATAGTAGTTACTAGCTTTGCCCGCGACTCCGCTCGCGTGGAACCTTATGTAAAATAACATTTACCAATAAAATCGTAAGTAAGATAAGTCCATCTACTGATCTATTTTACTCTCGTACTTAAATTCTCATTAAAATTACAATAACTTTTGATAGATTTAACTGAGTTTATTGAAACCAAGACTACAACAACAAGACTACCAACGGTATAACCAAGTTTTATCGTGAACCTAGTACTTTAGCACTGATGCGTGTTCAAATAGACAGACAGACATCTCCAACAGTGATTTAAATGTATTTTAGTACTTATTCCGAGATACTTGCAACAATTTTTCTTCACAAAAATCTAAAAAGTACAGACACGTCAAATCTATATAATATATATATAAATATATATATATATTTATATATATTATGTATGTAATACCTTTAAACGAGCAATTCTTGTATATTTTTATATTGTTATATATATATTCAGGATTTTGGAGACGGCGTCATCTATTTCCGTGAAACTTAGTATGTAGGTCGTATCGGGGACGATAAATCGATCTAGCTAGATTTTATACATGTAAAACTTTTTACTGAGTTTTCAGGCAATTAAAAAATGTAGCTAGAATGTAAAGGTAAATTTCGCCGCCGCTGTCAAAAAAATAGCTCAGATGGAAATCGGTTGCTTTGAAAATCCGTGTAACCCCAGTTCAAGTCCAAGTGAGAGCAGGAAAAATATTATATATATATATATATATAAATATACATATTTTGACCTAAGAGTTTATTTTAATTAAAAAATGATTTTCAAAGAATCGAGCTAGGCTCGGTCGCCCAGGTATTTTACATTATTATTATTATTTATATGTATAGATAGAAAAAAAAATGACGTTGACATTTGCCTTCAAAACATCTAAATCAATTTGTTATTTTGTAAAAATATCTTTTTGGAATAAAATAGCGACAATATTGTAACATTTTACAATAGAAGTACTAATATACCAACGCAGTATTGACTAGATATTATAAGGAACAGTACGGAGTGCGCTAATGCAAAAAACGAGTAAGGATTGTTGTGGCCATAAGCTTTTACTGCTTAGAAATCCACTAGTATAACAATACAGTCTTCATTGGATATTACAAAGATCGTTATAATGAGCAAGGATTGTTACGGCCATAAGCTTGTGTTCCTTAGAAATTCACTAGTATGCCAATATAATGCTAACGAGATATTATAAGGAACAGAACGGAGTGCACAAATCGTCATATTGATAAAGGATTGTTGCGGCGATAAGCTTATACTGCTTAGGAGTAATCCAAGATAATAGTGGGATTAAAGTTGCATTTTATGGTATTTTAGTTCTATCTCTTAAATTTTATTGCGTACTAGCTGACCCGTGCAACTTCGTTTGCACCAAATTGGTTATCACGCGAAAAAATTGTTTCTTTTTAACCGACTTCAAAAAAAGGAGGAGGTTATCAATTCGACTGTATTTTTTTTTTTATGTTTGTTACCTCATAACTCTGGACTGGCTGCACCGATTTGGATGATTCTTTTTTTATTTGAAAGCTAGTGCTTCCCGTGTGGTCCCATTTTTTTTTGGTCCGGTTCTGTCAACGGCATCCAGTGCAAAACCGTATAAGTGTTAAATTTGCATTTGGTGTGTATTTTTTTTTTTTTTTTTATTGTAGCACGGCAAAATGCCTGCACTATGCCTGATGGTAAGCACAGTACAATCCAAAAATAATAGCGACCACCGATTGACACACTGTCCACCGCCGGTCGCCACTATCATGCCGGCCTGTAATAAGCTGGATATACATAGGCTGATCCCGAAACGCGACCCGTAGAAGCGAATCACTATTACGGGCTTTTTCGCCACATACATGGTGGTTGCGACCCAGTCGGGCTGTAAAACCCTACCACCCCGCTTGCGCCATTGCCTCGTTCGTTATTCAGCACGGTTCACCACGTGCAGGTGAGGTTGGCTTGGGTGTCTCAAGTCTTATGATGTTATTCGACACCCCTTACACCCCCCACGTACAGGTGAGGTTGGCTTGGGTGTCTCAAGTCTTATGATGTTATTCGACACCCCTTACACCCCAAAATGTATGGGCATGTCATGAGAAGAGATGAAAACCATGTGACTAGAAAAGTGTTGAGCATGATGGTGGATGGATATACGAGTAGAGGAAGACCGAAAAAGGTGTGGATGGATTGTGTGAAAAATGATATGTGCGTAAAAGGTGTGAATACTGAGATGACATTCGATAGGAGAGAGTGGAAAAAGAAAACATGTTGCGCCGACCCTACTTAGGTGGGATAATGATATGATGATAATATGTATAGATAGAAGATATAGGTGAATTTACAATGCATATCGAACTGTTTTACGCTGTTGCTCTGTAGGACCTTAATCTTTTCATCGCAATTTGTGACGAGAGTAAAAATCATTCGTTCCTAATCATATCTAGCGAAAAGGTGCCTAACGGATAAAACTCTGCTTGTACTGTGGCCGTGAATATCTCAAGCTTAATAGCAACCGCCCCGCAATAATAGCCCCGCAACCTACGTAATGTCATCATTTGGATTTACATAATAGAACTCCTTTCTCTAACACGCCTCTACCTGTAATTTAATAATCTGTGCCCATCTACATGCAGCTAATCTTCACTCAAACTTACTCCATTACTTATAACACTGCGATAATAGTGTTGCCGCGTCAGTAGCTTTAAACAACATAACCTCTGAATTCAACTAATAATAAAATACATCATCAGTTTCATTGTTATATAGTAATTCAATTATCAGACTTATATAACATAAAAAACATGTTTTTATGGTTTTTTTTACTTATTATTATCTAAACACATTCTACTACACAAGATTTTATTTTTTAAATAGGTATAAAAATACAAATGTATTTATTCGATTCTGCGGTGGGAGCTTATTGTATATTTACAATACTATTTCATTTGCTGCATTAATATAAAGCATACACAAATAATTTAGAAATATAAATCTCTAAGTATAGGTAATAGGATATAAACTTCTGAAAAGCGAAACTCGATAGAACATGTTCGCAATTATCGTATAACATTTACACACCCTTACTGATATTTCTGCTGCCATGATTGTGCGCTCTTATTAGTCCTCTGTCGCTTCAGATTCCCAATCAAATTGTATTTCCATAATATACCACTGTGAAAAGATTTTCGGTACTTTCATGCCTTTATGATTTAACAAATTTAGTACATTTTAACACCATTTGCTACCCTTCACCGTACCATTAACTCTCAAAGGTATGTGAGTGCTTTCTGGGTACAGATCGTCAGCTGCGGGAGTCTCACAAGCCGATAGCCCATTCATTAATTTTCTCGTAGGTCGTGGAGTAGCACGTCCAGCATCCCTGATCCGTTCCCTAGACCACTTATCAGCAGCATGCGTCCGTTTCACAGGTCTTTTATTATTGTCGGGACATTCAACCCTATCTTCCGACGGTGCTCGACTTGGTGTCTCGGACTCGCTACCGTTCATAAGAGAATGAGCGCTGCGTGCTTTGTGCAGCGACAATCGCAAAGGTTTCCGTGGAGGTGTTGGCCTGGACTTCACCTCTCCGTTTCTAACGTCGTCGTTCTTTTTGTACTGGCTCATTCTTGTGGAACACGTCTCGGAACTGTAATCGATTTTTGGTGAACTACTATAAATATCACCGTTTGGATAATCCGAACATTCCGATTCGAATTCTGATGACTTAGCGCTTCGCGGGTACATCTTCGACGTTCTTCTACTAGATTTGTGTGCGTTCTCTATTACTTTACCGTCTATTCGATTGTACGTGTAATGCCTTTCGGAATGTAATTGTATGTCGTCTGAAATTTCGTTCTTTTTCATTTTCCTTAAACGCTGGGATCGTTTTAACTGCTCAATTATAGACAGAGTCTTCCTTTCTGCCCAGTTTGTCTTTTTAATGCTTTCCTCTATTCTGTCTGCCACTTTTTTTATTTCGTAGCGTCTGGGATCGCTGGTGGAGTGATTTTCCCTTATGTCTAAATCGCTGTCAGATCTAAAGTATTCTTCACGAGATCTGCTAAGTCTTTCGGTCTTCATGCGCTGTTTTTCCATGTGTCTTTGGTTTCTCTCTATCATCCGTATAGCTGCATCAGTTTCTGCGCTGTAGTCTATCCCTCCGTGAATGCAGTGATGCGAGAGTGAGTGTCTCATCTTTCCTGCTCTGTGTTCTAAGCTGTGCGAGCTATGTGATCTGTGGTTGGGTGGAGGCGATGCTCTCGGAGAGACGGCAGCTCTTGAAGACGCTCCTGAAGCATTGGACCTCGGTCTCATTAGTGGTAAATTGGTTTCTAAACCATCCAATCCGGGTAGTTTTGCTACTATCGCAGTAATATCGGGTCCTTTTTGGAAAACCTGTACCTCAGATTTGGCAACTTTGCCATTAGTATTAGGTTCTGAAGTAATGTTTATGTTTGTGACGTTCTTTTTGTTTTTATTCACGGTGATGCAGCTATCATTGCTGCTTGTTGATTGTAGCTGTAATAACATAAAAAAATATTTATATATAATTAAATAAAATTAAATATTATTCGTAAAAAATAATTTATTATCTCTATTTGCGTTCGATCTTGGAACGTATATTGTTGTTCATCAAATGCTTCATCAATACTAATATTATAAAGAGATAAATTTTGTGACGTTGTAGGGGGTAATCTCAGGAACTACTGGTCCGATTTGAGAAATTCTTTCTGTTTTATATAGCTCATTTATCGAGGAAGATTATAGGCTATATATCATCAAGCTAACACCAGTAGAAGCGGAGCACCAATAAAGAATATTTCAAAATCGTTTTTATTTCCTCTTGAGAGCTTTCGCTGCGTATTAGCGTTAGCCCAAAGCAACTATTCTATGCGTACGAAGTCGCGGGCAGAAGCTAGTTAATAATATTTGAGAGCGATGTATTAGTTTGCAATAAACCATTTATCGCTATTGAAGGACTTTAGAGTACCTTACTGTGGCTTACCAATAGTTGAAGACTAAGCTGTCAACTTCTTATAACACTTCCATTGAACATAAAGTACAAAACTTGTAGTGATTATTTAAAAAGATATCCACGGTTTGTTCTCATAGATGTTTTATTCCAAGAACTTTAATACTTCAAACTTATCAGTAAATTATGTGGAAAATATTTACCGGAGTATGTCTCGCTAGCAACTCGGCAACTTGTTCTTCCAGATAGGATATTCTGTGAGTTAATCTTGTATTGTCAGACCTTAAACCTTCTTTAGTTTTTTCCGCTTCATCTGCAGCTTGTCTTAACGCGCCTAACTCTGTCCGTAGTAATGCGGCTTCATTCTGTAATTTCATACCACATATTATTCGATTCATTTGTAGATATTGAAAATTATGAAATTTACTATTTGTTTGCATGTTAAAAATAGCATATATTATTTATTAATATACACGAATTTTCTTTTTAACCGACTTCAAAAAAGGTGGAGGTTCTCAGTTCGACTGTATTTTTTTTTATTATTCATCTCATTAAATATAAATAATATGCGTTCAAACTTGCAAAGTACTTGACGGACTGGCTAGAGTTCATGTGGTAAATTAAATATCACATAAAAGTTAATTCTTAGTAATTCAGGGAATAATATCAGAATGGCGGCTCGTTATTAATTTGAATTCATTTCACTCCAGAATAAAGGATTGTTATTATATTAAAAAAAACCTGTGTAAAGGCGCTTGATGTCTGCGTTGTAGGCTGTTGAGGGAATGGTAAATTTCTCAGTACAACGATCCGTGCCGGTGACATCGTGCGGGTCGCTTGTTGTAGCTCTTCTTGACTCTGACAACTTATTACCGAAGTACCATTCACTTCCACCAACCTAAATATGTAATAGGAAACATTAATGATTTTGTGAAACACATTATTATAGTTAACTTCCGCGATATGTGATGATCATATGAGTGGCATTTGTGGTAGTGTTTTGCTGTGTTTTTATATTACCAATACGATGTAAGAGACCCTCTGCACGGCTATAGGCTTCTTCCCTAGGGAAGGTATGGGCATAATCACGCAAGTCCACGAAGTATTGGCGATTTCTGACTTTGGGAGATCGACAGTTCTATGTTTTGTCACATAGAGTAGTACTAACAGAACATTTTCCGGTTCAGGTTTCCTCGCGATGTTTTCCATTGCAATCATCTGATAGTGTTACCAATTTAAATTAGTAAATCTACACGAATTCCGAAAAATGGATCATTTTCTCTACTGGTGAAAACCGAATGGAAATCCGTTCTGTAGTTTTCGAGTTTATCAGGAACAGAGACAGACGTGGCAGATGACTTTGTTTATTATATGTAGTGATTAAAATTTGTTTTTTTTTTTTAATTGCGATAAACTTAATAATCTGTAAAATGAAATGGTTCTCAAGTACGACATTAAATTTTTTTTATTCTGTTGTTTATAATTTACAAGAATCCTGAGTATGTAAATTATACGTAAAACATTGAAAACTCGTCGAAGAAATTATTTGAGTATCCACCTTAAACCTTAAATATCGTACAAACTCGTTCACGTGGTTTTCAAGGTGGTAGAGCCACGCTGAACCTATTACTGATTTCAGTATGAATGGGTCGACTCGTCCGGGGTAGCACCACCCTCTCACAGAATACCGACGTGAAGTAACATTGCCTGCACTGTTGCGTTTCGTTCGGTCAGTGAGAGCGCCGGAGACGTACCTCCTCTCCCTCCCTCTAACCCACACTCTTTCCTCCCTCTCCCCCTCCTCCAAACACAGGATTGTAACGCACTTGAGACTCCCCTGGTGTTGCTAGTGTCTATGGACGGTGGTTGTCACTTAACATTAGGTGACCCGCCAGTCCATTTGTCTCCTATGATTTAAAAAAAAACTTTTCTTAGGAGAATAAAAAGTTCGTATCAACACTAAGATACGATACAGATTTATCGAAATGTAATTGCTAAATGTAATTAAGACAACATTTAATCACGTACCATCATTAACTGTTAAGGAATGGTATCCAACATTTTTCCATGACATTGCCTTTCCATACAATTACTTCTAATTAATAGAAAGTCTAGAGGTTTCTTGAAGTTACACTAATTAGCAGGAAATATATAACTGCTGGACTATAATTTTTAATGAGGCCGTGAGAGTAGGAGATACGTGGTTTGTGATAGACTTTTAATTCTATGTCGGTTGTTAACGAGGTGTAAAAGTTAACACGCCCTGTGCTACGCGTACTACCGGTCGTACACGTATAACTTGGTCTTTAGGGCACTTAGGTCAATATTGAAAACGAAAGGATAACTTATGTATGATGTTGTAGCGTAATATTGTATGATAATATGTGACGTAGTCCGGTGAAGCTATGAAGGCCCATCAGGCATCGATAGTTCGAAAAAAAAGAATGATAATACATCTATTATATGTCAAAATACCAAATGGCCTGAGGGACATGTCAGGCAAAAATGGCTTGGTATGGAACGTGTTAATAAGTTACTCTATATTATATACTTATTAGGTTTTAAATGGAGAAGGGCTTTTAAGTGCTACTGCCGAAATACATCTATACATAATGCTTGACGACAAATTTTGAACGTGAGGGTGGTATCTAGTCAGGCAAAATTAGAAAAAAATATTTTTTTAATCATGATTTACATCGCGATGTTTCATTCACCGAAAGCTATCTGAACGTGGAGTACAAGAAGTAATACTGGTGAACCATAATGGCTTCACCTATATAGTGAAAGTTTTGATATGCAATAGATATATAATGTTAGTGTTGTTTACATTGCGTGGAGAAAAACACGTTTATTTTAATTCTCATTACAGTTTAATATTCAATTATATGTTATTACAATTATGAGTAACTTCCGCTTGCGTTATTTCAAAGGTTTTCATTACAATTACTTCCGTCGGGTGTGGTGACCGGAATCACACTTGAATGGATCAAAAATGTATTTTTCCGGACGCCTAATCTAGTGCAGAGATGCTCAAACTGTTGATTGTGATAAGCCTCGAAAAATATAGGCTACATAGATTTACGTTATCTTTAGGAATATTGTTTACATATGTTCACGCATTGAAGTCAGGGAGTTTGGTTTCCAATTTAAATTACTGGATGACCCAGCCACGCGTTACTATGGCTAAATGAGTTATTGAAAAATAAATTCAAAATTAAAACGTGACGCCATCTATGAGATATCTATAACAATCGGGCTTACAGGTTTTTGTCAAGAAAACATTTTAAAGCGCCATCTGTTCGATATTGATGGAACTTACAATAAAATAACAATGATCCACATTGACAATTATTTAATTTGTAATTAAACAGGATTGAGGACATTAATTATCCTATCTCTCAAGTTGGACCAAATTATACATTAATGATAACTCTTAAGAAGAGCGGTTGAGTAGTTTCACAGTTCATCGTGGACAAACATCATGACACTGGGTTATAAATAAATCATAGCTTGAGAAATAATGCGCGCCAGTTCGAAAGGGCATTTTTTAAAATAAATATTACACTCCCTTAATTAACACTTATGGTCTTTATTGCGTTTGGAATCTACTGCTTGTGATAATTACGTATCTCTCTTTTAAAAGCATGCGGTTAATATGCACTTGTCACCATGCAGAGACAATTTTTATTTATTTCGTTCGAATATATTTTCATTTTTTTCTAGACAGTGATGAAGATCATAAATACTCTATTAAATTGAGAAACTAACAAGGCGTTTGTGAAGGCCACAGTGGTTTTTAGCGAAAAGGGATATAAGATATCATTATCATTCACGTAATGATCCATCGTATAATGACTTTATAATATAAAACCTGTTTAACTTATGTGGTAAAACAATACGGTTTATGTTCTAATAACATTACTTTGTTATTTTTACATTTAATATGTATATATTGTGTTGATGTATCACCGACTTTGAATTGAACACCCTTAATCGAGCATACAGTACATTAATATCGTTATATATTTAGTGCAGTGGGTGAACCAGTTTTTATAACATTGTACTGAGTAGATATCTACTATATACATCTATTCAAATAAAACAACATAGAGTGGGTGGCATTTGTAAATCAAATTGATCACCTATATCCTTGTTGGATTTATTATTTTAGGCTTATTAATATAACAGAGCCAAGAATTTAAAAACAAGAAAGAGGACTGATTTATTGAATGATGAAGTTCAATTGAAATATAGCTTATATGTTGAGATATTCTCTAGTCATTTTATGTGTATGTTCGAAGACAATGCCTTCTAGTTTCTGTATGTATCGTGAATGAATGTTGTCTATAATTAATGTTGTTAAATGAAATTTATAACGGTAATTGATGTCTAAAACTGAGTATATCAATACCAAGAATGATTTTATCCTCTAAATCGGAACAATCGATAGTACTCCTAGAGAATTTGATGAGATAACAGATATCACTCATCCAGAATTTGTATTTTAGCGGTAAACAGTGATATTTCTAACATTAATGTTGTATTAATGGTAATATATTTGAAACTATCATAGATATTTTCTTCTTTTTATTGGTTCTGACCAATATAAAGTTTCAAATTTAATGTTATCTTCTAATTAGTGAAATCAATATAATCGGGATGGTTTCATTATTTATGCCCTCTACGAATTTAAACATATTTGTTTTTGTTTTGTTCTTTTATTGTAGTAGGTATGTATATGTATATGTGTTTTTTTAATTGAATTTTGTCATTACTAAGTTATCCCTGAACTTTTTTTATAGATTAAAAATTATTACTTATTAATGATCACTGTTTAACCTACAATATAAAGCGTGATGATTTTTAGTATACATAACTCTTTAAAAAAATCCTCTATTTACTTGTAAAGTCTTGTTTAAATCGGTTAAGACGTTACGGAGATTCGTCCGAATGAACGACAGACCGACACTTCAATGTTGTTTATATGTAGGTACAGATTAATGCTTGGAGTATGTTCATGCAATTTGCTGTGGTTCATACTGGCAGGAGTATGCAATTAGCACGCAATAGTCATTAAATGCAATTACTGGCAGAGATTCGCTCAATGGTATAATCTGCAGTAACACGAAGATGTATAAATGCTGAAGGTTACTCTGTTAACGATTTTTAATGTTTTTTCTAAGATTGACAAAGTCCTGTCACCTAGTCTGATTATAAATAAACTACGAAAACAGTGAAAAAATAACATGTAAAGCCACCAGGATAGGAACTATTCGCTAACTACAACACAGAAGCCGAAATGTGACATTTTAATGTAGTCCGGTGAAGCTGTTAAGACCTTGTTAGGTCAATAGCGTAGTCAGTTCGAGAAAAAAGGGACATTTTAAGAATCTGTCGCTTATTTTTCAATATGTTGTACGATAAAATCATGCGGTCATTTAATTGTAGATTAAACAGCTTGTATTGTTGTAACCCAATAGCGGATATATCGACATATAATATTTAAACACAGAATTAATGATATGTTAATCACCCAAAAGTCAATTAGATGAGAAAGTCGATGACACCTCGACAATGGGAAAACATAGTCAAACTATACAAAAATGAAAGCAATTTAAAAATAAAATTTGATTTCGTAATTTATATGAAATGACAACCCTGTGCAGATTCAACGATACGTTTAGCGAAGTGTGTTGAACAGTTGTTTGCTTGGTCACTATCCACATACTTGTTTGCTATTAAAGTTCAAAAGTGTTAGTACATATAAACTACGCTTTCCGAATTTATTTGCTTAGTATGAATTGATTTGAAAGTGTACTTGTTAAAACACTGTAATCTATCTAGATGACGGAAAACTCTAAAAATATTAATAAACAAAGGTAATCTCAAATTTCGGCACTAGTATTGTAGAATATAATTTTTTAGAATATCCAGATTATGAAAGCCGAGGATCTAGTGGTGTGTTCTGGAAATTGCTCTTGTCGGGACGTCCCTTTATGATTCTAGTACTTTGCCATCTTCGTTCAAATACCTAATATGAAGTGTAGATTTGATTAAACGCTAGCGGTGATAGCTTAATTGATAACGTGTCGGACACCGCGTCGAAGAGCGCAGGTTCGAACCCTTGTCACTGAATCGAAACTTCCGTTAAGAATAACATCTTCATGGAACCATACCATGTTGGTAGTGCCTGACAAGCTATCACGTCAAGTTAAAAATCAATTGTCATTCAAAATCAGGTGTAAGTGTCGTGAAACGATCAAACCTACTAAAAAAATTTATGTAAATTAGCAAAAACGTTGCGACGTACTAACCTGTCTCCATTCCTGAGTGATGCATGATCCCCAGCCCACTCGATCGCCATGCCCGAGTTCCGAGTTGTAGCAGCCCAGGAACCCTCGCGAGCTTCAGCAGCGACCAGAATCGATGTACCGCCGCATTCACGCACAGCACTGTTAATGATATAACAAACTTGTAAACTTAAGTTATTTACACTAGATTACTTTTATAAACGCATCGAGGATGAAGTTATTAGGAATTTGTACAGCTTATCATACAAGAACCGGAGGATAATAATCTACATCTAATTTATTAATTATTGTAACACTTGCCAAGAACTACGTCTACAATCTCAATTTAACATAGAGTACTAGTTACATGCGTGATGTTAGGTTAAGAACTTTCAGCCGAATATACTACCTATCTAGCGACCTATATAGTATTTTTAATTTGTTGTGTGTTCCCAATAGTTCTTTAAATATACAATTGTTTTCTTGGATGTAACAAAGAAGAGCAGATAAAATAAAACAGGAAATGACAGCCGAATGGAGAATGTTTTCGATTTTATAAAATGATTTAGTGGAGGTCCACGGACCACAAATGTTGTAATAAAAAGAAGGGCTCGTTTTCATTCCTAGTACTTTAATAATTTAATGCTTCAAAATGAAGAATCAAGAAGTAATTCATATCGAGTGAATGAATTTATTTAGTTTTTCTTCAGACGTGGCTATATATGTCAACCGTTCTGTGTTTGTAGTCTAATTGTACAATTTTGACATAAAATTATACGATGCGGTTCATACATATAATATGAATATGCATATTCATTAAATAGATAATGGGAATTGATTTCTCGAAACGCATAGACAATCGCAGTTGTGTTCGCATATGAAACGCGACGCCTACACAAGTTCCACAATGTTAGAACCAGTCTATGGGCCGGTCACGGCTGACCTAGCGCCATGGGTACGTCAGGCGAGAGGCTTACACGAGCTACATCGCAGGCGCTCCGCGGAGTCACGGCCGAAGGCTTAGAGGGCACGGAACGGACACTGACCGGACAGTGACAATGATCGGAGAATGTTACAAGATATTCCTTTCCTAAACTCGTCTTTTAGACTCAAGGATTTTGATGGTTTCCAAAGTCAAGGAAAATTTCTCTTTCTTCGATTCATGAAGAAATAGTGCCTTTAGCAGAAAGGTACCCGAACTAAAATTGGTAGTAAAGAAAATGTGTTGTTTGATATTATTGGAGAACTCATTCTAGGCTCCCGAATGTAACTGAGATGAATCGTAAGTTTACACTTTTACGTAAACGTACTTACGAGTATATAACTCGTACTGTATCTTGAAGGTGAAAAATCTAACAATCGAGAAATTTCATAAGCATTATTATAAATTTGAAGAAGTGCGATAAATTGTTATATAAAATTCTTAAAACATAAATTATAATCATATACGTTTAATATCTTTTTATACATAGTCCTTCTGTCCGTGTTTATGTGACTAAATTCCTCCGAAACGACGGGACAGATTTTGATGAAATTTTTTGTGTGCATTCAGGTGGAGTCAAGAATGATTTAGATTCACAATTGGACCCGATGGGTGGCGCTGCGATAGAATTTTAGAGATTTTTTATTATCATGGCAGGACAACGTCCACCGGACCCTTTAGTAAAAGTATATTCTTTGACCTTACGGCTCAGGTTTGTACACTTCACTAATTCATTGGTCATATTTTTCAAAGCAAATAATAATATATTAGACTGCAACGAGCGCGATGTGAACACCCTATTCATATAATTTTATTGAGTCGTTGAAATATTGTATCTCATTTACGCCTGCGCCTTCACAACAGTACTTCAGAACTCTAATGGGATTTGTATTATCAACAAACACGATGGATGTATTCATAGGATATAAATCTAAAACCTATGTTAGGTGTGAAATATCAACATATATTATAAATCAAAGTCCTCCACCGCGTCTGTCTGTTCGCGATAAACTCTAAAACTGCTTAGCGGATTTTCATGTGGTTATCATTAATACACAGAGTGATTCACAAGGAACACTTAGGGATATCTGAGTTAATAAACATCGCAGACGAATTCGTGGGAATCAGTTAGTATAATGTAAATGTTAGAATTTAATATACTACTGAGAGGCTATCCAAGTCTTACGAAAGCAGTAATGGGGGTGGGTGGTGTTTTCCTTGATTTGCTTATTTTTGATGACATAGGGGATGGGGAGTTTGGATGGAGATTACGTTAGCATTATTTATTTATTTAACCAGAACAAATTTTAAAATACTTATATACATGATTACGTAAGCATGGAAGATACGTAAGATGAGGAGCGGGCGGCCAGATTTTTTAAAAATCCGCTTACGTAATACTTCGTCCCATCGAGGGTAATGAACAAACAACCTTATTCAAATGTATTATTTGATAACAATAAAGATCCTCATTGAGTATTAAATAAATCTAATATGTAATAAAGATATTCAACCGGTATTTAGTAATGATATTCAAAGTGCATATAATAAAAATATTCAACGCGCATGTAATAATTATATTCATAGGGCATGTAGTACAAATACGCGCATTTAATGCCTCTGTTGCTGCAAACATCGATAGACTGCGACTGACTGCCATAGATTTTGCCGCCATCGTGACATAAAATAAAATTATCCAAATGTGCTATCACTAGTAAAATGGCATATAATATCACAATTTTGTAATCCATATCATTATCATATAAATATCTTGCTATATATTCGTGTCTATTTTAAATTGATACGCATTCGTGTTAGAGAACAAAGAAAGAATACCCAAAAATATAATCACAAAAATATGAGTTACACGATTAAAATAATCGACCCCTCAGAAAGATGTAATGGATTGGCTCAAAATCAAGTAAAATTTCTTATTGAAAGGACTAGATAATCACGAAGAACCCCATGACCTACTCAGTACGTTTATACACGCAAAGTTATTATTCACACCTACACAATTGATAAATCAAACGATTACATCGTATGATTGTGACGGTATATTTTTTATTTTTTTGAAAGAGTTACTCTCTAGATTATTGAATTAAGTTTGTCTAAAATTACGCTACGACTGTAGGGAACGGAGTAATTACCATACGGAGTTGTAGGTCTGAGAGTATGTTAGGTAATTTTTATTGTAATTGCTCCACTCCTAAAAATCATAGCATGATGTTAGGTATCCTATAACTTTTCTTAATAAATAGGCTATAATATATAAAAAGAACTTTTCTAATCCGTTTTATAGTTCCCATATTTAAACAAAGAAATTTTCATTTGATGGGCAGTGTATATATATTTGTTATACCTAATGCTGTGACAAGGCGACATTTCCTAATCTGGTATAAAGTAGTAAGTAGCCTCTCGCACGCACAGACATTATTTGAAAATAATTTCAATGCCATTATCTCGCAACGTAACAACCCGTACTTAAACTTTGGTTTATTTTTCTCTACTGAAGAGAACTTATATATAAATGTTATAGTGGGTGTTACTTTGCACTTCCGTTTGGCACTACTATAATATCTAATGATGATTTTTGTCCAAATTAACGCCTATTTAAATCAAATAACTTACAAATAGCCAAAAAGCATAGTATACCAATGTGGTCCTTTAAGTAGTAGTTTTCGCCGTGATACCTATATAGATTCAATGGATCTTCACATATAGCCTCAGCTAATGCATGCAAACTCTGTTTATGTATTTTTTTCACTTATTTATACTTCTTCCATCCAATATAATTGTGGCAATTGTATTTCGCCTCAAGAAAGGTTTTGTGGCTATATCTCAGGTAAAAATGACTTCAGAAATTATTCTTAAATATACAATCTACGAGAAACAGTCAGTTTTGCCCTGAAGGAAAGAACTGTAGTAAAATACTTCCTATTTGGGAACACTTTACGTTATAAAGAGATAGTAATAGAAGGATACATTTTTAGTGTGTATTTAACGAAATATAAGCGCTCGGTTTAAACTATGTTTATACTAGCAATGCCCGCAGCTTCGATCGCTTAAATATAATATCCTAGCTGTGCCCGCGACTTCGTGAAACCTTATGCAAAAAAACAGTGATTAATAAAATTACCTTATTTATTCCATTAACTTATCTACTTCTCTCTCGTACTTAAGTCATATCGTCATTTAAAATTAAAATAACTTTGAAAGAGTCAACCGATTTTAATGAAACCAAAACTAAGTGTTACTCTAGGATATGCTTTTTTTATATCATATAGGAGGCAAATGTACATGCGGGTCACCTGTTGTTAAGCGATCACCGCCGTCCATAGACACTAGCAACCACAGAGGAGTCGCAAGTGCGTTGCCAGCCTGTGTTTTGGGGAACAGAGTGAAGGAAAGGGGGAAGGGAGAGAAGAGGGGAGGGGAGGAGAGATGGGTCTCCGGGGCTCTCACTGACCGACCGAACGAAACGCAACAATGCAAGCACTGTCACTTCACGTTGGTTTTCTGTGAGAGTGTGGTGCTACCCCGGACGAGCTTACCCATTCATGCTGAAACCAATAATAGCTTCAGCGTGGCTCTATCACCTACCAGATGCTTTTCTTGAAGTTTTATCATAAACGTGATACTTGTCCAAACAAACCGACAGACAGACAGACATTTCTAAAAATGATTGAAATGTATTTTATTACGTATTCTTAACATCTGCGCTATTTTTTTTTTCACAAAAATCTAAGAAGTACAGACACGTTAGATTTACTTTCTTATTATATGTATAAGTCAAAGAAGTTTCACTTCCTCCGCGTGAAGACACTGATATACTTGATGTTTTTTTTTTTGCTTAATAATGATAATTGTAGTAAACATTGTAAGAAATTCAAGTAGACAGGAAATAAGGTAACATAAATTAAAATAGGTTAGAACCTGTTTTTTATTAAGCAATAAATGTCATACGAGTATAACTGGTATTTGAATATAAAATTAAATCCACGCTATGCTACGGGAATTACGGGCGTGCCAGTTGTAGGTAGTAAATTATAAGCTTTGTAAAGTAACGGAACATTGGGATTAACAATTGAATAAAGTGAGAAAGAGTCACATAGATCAATAACACTAAACGTAATTTATTATAGCTTATGGTCAAGTCATCTGATAATATAACGGTAGTCGGTAGACTATCGATATTTTCCAGTGTCGGCTTTGTGAACCGAACCTCATTTTTCGGCGAAATATGTCACTATGTGCAAGAAATTATGTCCCTTTGCAATTCCTCGCTAAGATGGGCTTAGTTCAATCCATATATAATCCACAATATACACAAATGCGAAAGTGACTGTTTGTTTTACCTATTCTGTGTTTTTTTCTCTATTCTGCATACTCTTGGTCCGCACCTTTTCTTGCTTTCGTTTAATTTGTTGTATACGTCGAAAATCGTATGTGTGAGTAACTATTGGATGTTTTTATTATTTTTCTTTTTTATACTTATTTTTTTTATTTAACTATTAACTATTTTAGGACGGATTTTTTATGAGGTTATTGTCTTTATGGCTGTTGCATTTTGATCCTTTATGGTCACCTTTAGGTTATAATCCACAATACCTATTTAGGTTATGTATGTTAGGACATGACAATTGTGTCCATTTGGTTCGCGACTATCATGCACCAGATATAAGACCGGGGAAACCCGATATCTGTAGGTACTGTAGGTGGTAGAGACCCGCTGAAGCTATTTTTGGTTTCAGCATGAATGGGTGGGCTCCTCCGGGGTAGTACCACCCCTCTCACAGATAAGCAACGTGAAATAACAGTGCTTGCATTGTTGTGTTTCGTTCGGTCAGTGAGAGAGCCGGAGGCCCACGTCCCTTCCTCTTTCTTTCTTTCCCTTTTTTTCCCCTCCCTTTTCTCCCATATACAGGCTGGCAACGCACTTGCGACGTCCCTGATGTCGCTAGTATCTATGAACGGTGGTGATCACTTAACATCACGTGACCCACCAGTTCGTTTGCCTCCTTTGATATAAAAAAAAAATCTATAGTATCCCTTTTCATTGGACACGTTTCGGAATGCGATAGGGGATAACAAACTTGAGAGAAGCTCAAAGATCTTGTGCCGTCCAAACTATAGCCGTAGATGTACATCGTGGGGTTTTAGTCCGTGCGAGTCGGATATAATCCATTCTTTCTCCCGGAAGGGTGGTGTATCCATAAGGGATTTACCTACATTAAAAAAAAGGGACGAGAAGCTCGTCAGCGGCTATGAAAACGATGAGTGAAACGCTTGTTAATCATTGATCACTAATAATTTAGACTCTATTTTATATACCGTCAGGCATAGTGTAATCACTTTGTCGAACTTCGCCAGAAAAAAAACACGAAAATATCAACAGACCATAATGCATTTAATCATGGAAGTAACCTATGATATAATAGCATTAGCTAGGGATATAGCCTACTTCTTATGCTGGATATTTTTGATATGACTACTAAAATTTTTATTAATCGTATGGCTAATTAAGAGTATTTGTCGCTGCAAAGTTCAGTTTATATGGAACAGTGGAGCGGCTAAAAATTTGTTACTCTTTAGCATAACTCGGGAGCATGTGCAAGGCAATGAGAGGTATACTTCCTGCGGACGCGAATAACATCAGCTATTTAATTTTGCAAAAGAACACTATTTCATTAATAAGAAACACAGACGAAGTCGTGGTAAAAGTTAGTTAGGTTAGTTTTTCTAATCATCCTTTAAATTCCCGATCAGAGTGTTACAAGTAAGGTGGTAAATCTCTTTCTTATTTATTTAACAAGGCCGCAAATGGCGAGCAATTCCCCGGGACAAAGTAATGTACGTCGCGGTCGCAAGCTCGTTCCGCGTCCCCAAGTAAGGTAAAACTAATGAATCAGTAGTCCTGTTTTGCTATTACATATTACGTAGTGAAATGTTTGCAAAAATATAGCATACATAAATGACTGAGCGAAATATAAATAAATTTTATGCACAATCATATGAACTAGTAGTCGTCCAGTGGTGGTACAGTTTCAATCATAATAAATGGTACAAAGAACTCGAATCGATTCAGATCAAATAATGATTTTCGATTCGAAATTTGATCGAATGTTCGAACTATTCGATTAATTTTAACAAAATAAATAATTCGAACTATACAAATATTTTCAAAATAAGGAAATTTGTCACTGTTTTAATAATTCAAATTAAAAATGAATATTAACGTCGAAAAAACAATTGTTGTTTAAAAATCAAGATTTAAATGCTCTTGAAATAAAACTCTAATCTACCATGGAAGGAATCATCATCATTTGAAGGAATATACCTTCAACTACTTATAGATATTCAACCGGAGGGAAGTAGCTAACCAGATGGGTATTAGAAAAAGTACCAGTAACATGCTATGGTTTCATGACCTTTTTTTGAAGCAATAGCTTAAATTTATTCGAGCATAATCTTAAATAAACGAATTCTGAAAATTTTGCTGGTACATGCCGGGGTTCGAAACTGTGGACATCCGATTGATAGTCCACCGATCAAACCACTAGACCACTACGACTCCCATCCCAACCCCATTTATGAATATCCCATCGATTTATGATAGATTGGTAACAGTGTTTATCATACAAAGAAGAACGATGAGCACGTACTATTTGATACGCAACTGTGTGATATTAGTTCGTATGTAGAGAATGTTTTTGAAGTGTAAATTTGTTTAGACGCGGTTAGCCGTATCTTTTTTTATTAAAATTTATAATTTCGCATTATGACATGCTAGTAGGCATGACCGGCCGTATTGCGGCCTCGCGGCTTGCGTCAGTTTAACCTGTGTACATCTAATGTTGATATTGTGTATCGAAATCGTGCAGCCTATCATATATGTTTGATTTTTATTCGGAGTTCCAATAATTGATTAAGAGAGATGAATGTTAATATTATGAATTAACAAATCATAAAATTTAAATACACTATATTATAATTAATTTCAAAATTCAAAACAGAATATAGTTTAAATTCCATTGTTTTGAGTTTTCACTTCTGTCGGCAGTTCTTATGATTACCTCGACTTTTTTAAAATAAAATTACAATACACCGATTTAAAATAAAACGGAAATAATACTATAAACGGAAAAAATATTTTGTGTAAGCTGCTACGTAAGTGCAAGCATTTTAGTCGGGCTCAGGCGTGTGCCGCGAATGCGAAACATTACCAAAGATATCATCTTATCTAGATATTCCAGGAGCGTAGTTGAACAGCATCCTAGACGCTGCGAGAGGCAGATTTCTTGAATAATGTAACGACCATTGTATTATATCTCGGGTTTATCTCAGATACTGGTAAATTATTCAGTGCGTATACGGTTTATATGGGCTTAACCGTTTCTAGATTTTGATCTCGTGTTCCTTGTTAGTTTCGGGTTTATTATACAAATGATTGTTTTGCAAGCTTCATAAATAATGACGGTGATATTTATTTTTTATTATAAACTAGGGGGCCCGGCGGATATTGCCCTGCCCTGATAATAAAAAACCTCGACAAATTATGTACTCATTTCTCATGAATAACTTTACCTGTGAAAACCGCATGAAAAGCTATTTAGTAGTCTGTGAGTTTATGGCGAACAGACAGACGTGGCAGAGGACTTTGTTTTATGAAGTGTAATATTGTAGAAACAGCTAACTAAAGATAACTTTACTCCAAACTAAGCACAATTTGTACGTATCATGGTAACTAAATAATTTACCACAGATTTATAGATATTTAACATCAAATATAAAAATCAATCTTTTGCGGTAATCGAACCCATTACCTTTCAATTGAATAGTAGGATATATAATCATTGTGCCGCTAAGCCTGTCAGAATGAGACACACCGTCGCGAGATACTGTTTTGAGGTTATCATTGTGGTGTTTAACGTAACTTATGATTCGAACTTGGCAATTAATATTATAATTGCGACTATGTTTTACAATTTTACGCTACTTACTACATCATCATGAAAATTTTCAAATACTCTGTTAGGGATTTAGCAAAGGACATTCCGTACCCTAAATCTTGAAAACAACATTCCCGAGAAATAGGTCAAATCTAATAAATGCGAGCGAAATTAAAGGTAAACCTAGCATTTATATAAATAATACAATCGAGTAATAAAGATTTTCTGGTTCGGGGATATGTTATATGAGTCCAAACCCGAGAAGGTTCCAATAAATGGGTAACTAGTAATCTAACCTTCAAAAGGACCTTCTCACGGCTTAATCAAATAGCGTATATTATTGGTTTGAAAAACTACTCAATATTTTTTTTTCGAAACAACTACTCTATTAACTTGACAAATCTTTATAGCTTCACCGGCCTACTAAAGCCAGCGCTTAAGGCACTCAGATGATTTTATTTAGCAACTAACTCAAGGGTGAATAGGACCCCTCGGCTTGGATTGTTGGCTTAGTTGTGCTATATCGTAAATCTAAACCAAGCAAAGTACTCATAAATATAGGAATTGATACACATATGTATCAAGCATGTGTACCTCAGTAACTTATACGTGTATTTCGTATCAGACAGATAAGTTAAACTAAGCTAACTCAGTTCGATAAATGAAAAATATAGCCCTTTCACTATGTGTCTAACTTTTTGTGTGTATGTGCACGTATGTGAAAGTGATCTGTAAATATTTATGTAGTTGTGGGATATTAATAAGTTGCGGTGATAATATTTTGTGTCTTACACTTTATGGGTTTTATTAAATACCACATTTGCGTTTAACAAAGTTTCTACTCGATTTTTTTTTCTCGATCTGACTACGCTATTGATCTACCTAGCAAGGTCTTAACAGCTTCACCGGACTTCTTTTTACTCGATGTTAAATGATGATGTTCCTTAATATGACAAATCTTGTGAGAATCTGGTTCACAACTGCAGCTTTCGGAAGACTTGTACAGTTGCTTGTTGACATATTTTCAATTTACCACAAGAAGGGAAGAGATAAAAGTCATGTAACAAGAATAGTTTTGAGTATGAAAGTGAACGGATATGGAAGTAAAGGAAGATCGAAAAAGGTGTGGATGGATTGTGGGCAGTGGCGTAGCTAAGGGGGGGCGGCGGGTGCAGCCCGCCCCGGGTGTCACCTGTTTTGGGGTGACACCCGAACCGGACTATGACCATCAGTTGTAGTTCTTTCTACTATAAAAAATCGTAGATCTGTGGCAGAGAGCATAACCGCCACTAATAAAATTATCTAGGTAACAATAATATCGTACTACCAGCATAATAAATTGATATTTAGAAAAAAAACAATGTGCATGCTGTCAATCGATCTGGGATTCCCCCAAAATTTAATACCCCGTTCGCGCATAACCAACGCTAGTCAGGGGATTCCCTCGATATAGCACTCGTCACTTGTATTGTGGATTGGGCCATTTCTTTTGTTTCCGACCGCATTCATTTCAATATTCTTTTACGTGAACGTGTGAGCGTCTAGTGCAAAGTGTTTGTTAATTATTAGATATTATAAACAACATTTTTTGTATAAAAAACGATTTAATATAGTCGATTCTTGAAGAAAATAAACAAGGTAAGTGAAGTATTTCTGTTATTACAGGTAATACTTACATTTTTAATTCATTTAGTGTATCTTAGATTATTTTGAAAAACCCTTAAAACTATATTATTGAGCCATCCTAAATGATAAATAGGTACCTACAGAAGGTATTTTAAACGGATTACAGTAATATTTTTCGTTTAGCCTGGGCAAGTATTACTATCTACTAAAGGTATTTATTTATTAAAATAGGTTTTAAAGGCTTTGCTGGCGTAAAAAGATTTTATTTATATTTCTGCACGTTTTACGGTATTACTTTAGGTAATAATGTTTAATTGTAAATAATATACTAATTAATTATTTACTTACTTATTATTTTCCGATCTAATAGCAATGGGATTTGTTTATAAAAACGGAATACATTAAGTTTAGATTTCTGATCGAAAGTAATCATAATCATATCATACAACTTCGCGTACGTTGATTTGGCTCCGAGATGAGTAGCTCGAGCACTCGTGGCACGGATATCACAATCAACGGTGGAGTATTTAACTAGTATTTTTCTAATAATACTTAAATACATATTTATACCCAGACGCAGGATTGTTAATTTATATAAAAATGTATTTCACAAAGCTAGTTACGTAACGTGTAGGTGTTTATTTACTGTTATAATTAGTTTATAAAATCAACGTATCACTTACTACCTAAAATATTTTTTTGAATACCCAGAATGAAATACGCCTCGGGGAACTCATACTTCGAAAAGAGAAAGCGGGTTTCAACAGAGAAGAGCCAATAAGGCTAAAATGGATGAAATTTAGAGCATGTCGGGTTCTCTTTTCAAATATGTCACAAAAGCAAATAGCGGCCAAAGTTCAAGTAAAGTACCCGAGACTTTTGCTGACGAAAGTTATGTTTTACATCTTGGAGACTCACATTCAGATAGCAACATCGACAATACAGAATCAATGAAGATGGAATCAAAAGAAATAATGAAAATGACGCCGTTAATGCTACTTTCGGAGATAGCATTGGCTTCGAAGAATCAGTTCAACACTTGAGAGATGTTTCACATTGGAGTTTACCGGTACCTGATAATGTTCGCACTGACATAATAAAAAAGGGCAGTGAACATTTCCAGAACAAAGAAGGACCGCTTCCTACTGTATCTCGTCATGGTTCAAAGATTAAAGGTGATTCTCGTCATCTTTCACAGGAATGGTTTTATAAACAGATGGTATTTTCTCGTATATCAAATAACCTGTACTGTTTTTGCTGTCGTTTATTTGCTGTAAGTAACATACAAACAACATTTACAACTGGATTTCAGAAGTGGTTGAAACTAAATCCTAGATTATTGGACCATGAAACTTCATGTGAACATTTAGAAAATTTCGAAAAGTGTAAAACTTTGGAAATGAGATTAAAATCTCACACCACAATAGATGATGCAACCTTGCAATTAATGAATACGGAAAAGCAGAAGTGGAAAAATCTTTTATCTAGATTATTAGATATAACATTGTTTTTGGCTAAACAAAACCTAGCATTTCGTGGATATGATGAAACCCAAGGGTCATCTAATAAAGGTAATTTCTTAGAACTAGTTAAACTGCTGTCAAAGTATGATGCAGTACTCAAAGAACATATACTATATTTGGAGCAGGAAAAATCACATAAAGTAACAAATTTATCGCCAGAAATACAAAATGAATTCATAAATGTTTTAGCTAATCATGTAAAATGTCAGCTTGTCAACGAAATTAAATCGGACAAATATTTTGGAATCATGTTTGATAGCACACCTGACGTTTCACGTGTCGATCCAATGTCTGAAGTGATCCGTTATGTAAAAATTAATAATAGAAAAGTAGAAGTCAAAGAAGTATTCTTAGGATTCTTTCCTTTATATGGAAAAAAAGCAGCTGATTTAAGCGCTGAAATTCTAAAGAAGCTTGAAAACGATGGCTTAGATATTATGATGTGTCTTTCTCAAGGTTATGATAATGCTGCAGTTAAGAGTGGTATACACGGAGGAGTGCAAGCTATTATAAAAGAAAAAACAACAAAGCAATTTTTATTGGTTGTATAGATCATTCAATTAATTTATGCGGCCAACATTCGTTCGCACAAAATGTGACTTGTGTTATATTTTTCGGAGCAGTGGAAACAATATATAACTTTTTTTTCACTTCTACAAGCCGTTGGGAAGTGCTCCTCAATCACAGCAAAGCATCTGTTAAAAGACTTTCGACAACGCGCTGGAGTGCTCATTATGGTGCAATAAAAGTATTGGCTGAAAATTTTGATGGGATAATATCTGCAATTGAGGAACTATGTGACCAACACGTAAATTTAAGAACTAGAGGTGCTGCACAAAATCTTGTGTCTGCTGTGTGCAATTTCTCACTTCTTTGTTTTCTTTTGTTTTGGAATGATGTGCTAAGGGAAGCGAACAATGCTCAGATTGCATTACAAAGTAAAGGTTTATGTGTTGATGAAATAATCATAAAACTAGAAGCACTTCGTCTATTCATTGGAGAGAAACGGTTGCATCTAGCGGAAGAGGCAATACATTTTGCTGTACAAAAATCGGAAAAATACAACATTTCGATGGAACGACGAATTTATCGCAAGAAACGCATGCCCGGTGAGTTAGCATCGTGCACCGATGCTGGACTTACACTTAGAGCGGAACTTCAAAAGGACATGTTAGAATGTCTTGACAGATTCAATATTGAACTCGAAACAACAGTAAAGTCTATTAAAGACGTAGCTTCATTGTTTGAGGTTGTGCAGTCAAAGACCTGGCTTTCGGCAAACACTGAACAGTTAAAATTTGCTATATCAATATTTACTAACCTTTACGATGAAGTATCAGAAACTGAACTCCTTTTAGAAATACCAAGATTGAGAAGACATTTAAATGCGGCTAATATTACTGTCTCTAATTGGGTGACACTGGACTTTTTGAAATTTATTGTGGAATGGGATTTTACAGAATCTCTTCCGAATCTAACGGTCGCACTAAAGTTATTTATAACAATATGTGCATCAGTTGCTTCATGTGAGAGAAGTTTCAGCAAATTAAAATTAATTAAAAATTACTTGGGGTCGAAAATGACTGAAACCAGATTAAATAATCTTGGTATTTTAACGATAGAACATGAAGCAACACAAAATATAAATTTTGAAGACGTGATTTCGGAGTTCGCTAATGTCAAAGCTAGAAGGAAAAAATTGAATTTAATTTAATTTTTAACAAAGTAATTTGTTTCACATAATATTCAAATATTTGTAATAGGTACTCGTATTTTAATAAAATGTTAATGATTATAACTTTTTTTATTTTAACAGTTTCGATTGAGTTTTGGGGTGACACCTATAAATTTTATTTTATAGGTGTCACCCATGCTAGCTACGCCACTGATTGTGGGAAAATGTTATGTGTCCTCTGAAAGGGGAGAGTGAAAGAGGAAAACATGTTGTGTCGACCCTGCTTAGGTGGAGTTAGGCTGAGAAGATGATGGCGATGACTGGTGCCTAGCCAACAGCGCATCAGATAATGCAATACCGTGTACTTGGGCTTCATTAGGAATACTATGTCAGTGTAATATGATATCTGAGTTTAAAATCTTAGTGTCACCATAACCTATGATCCCTCATTCATTGATCGGAGCTATAGTAATTTGATTTGTTCGTATTCATCAGCATTATTTTTTGCTTTTGTTTATTTTATTAATTATATTCAAAATCGTAATAAATGCCAGCAACTATTGTTATTATTTTACTTAACTGTTAATACATCGGATTTGTAATGGAGATTATCTCCTTTATGGCGGTTTCATTCTTATCTTTTATAGACATTTTTTAAGATGTTATTGGACATATGGTAGCTTCCATTCCTGCACAGGTACCGGTGAGTCACGTAAATTGTAAAAAATATATTGTATTTTTATTTTATTTTTGTCAACCAATCTCCTAGATTGTTACTGCCATTGTCGACTAGATAAGTAACTTACGATAATTTCAGTGTTCTAAAAAATTGGCAACTTAGAATTCATACTCCTTAGTAGTATTATACACCCACTTATGCACAATAACATACCTATACTTCGTACAACCAATATTACAAAATTTAAAGTCAACACAAGATTATGAATAACATTTAGAAATCACAACATGACTAAGATTCCACCAAAAACTCGTGCGTATTATATGTTTATTTAAACAGATTGAATAAAGAAAATAAAAAAAAAGAATTAATCGACTTCAATATTAATCAATATGGGTGCATAAGGCACTAAAAAGCGGAACGAGCCCCACCTTGCGGGGCTCGGGCCGCGAATTGCTAGGGCGGCGGCGGCACTCGCTTGCTCCCCAATATTGAGAGCCCGGGTGCCGGATGCCGTCGACTCTTCATGGGAGTCGTGTGGGCGACGGGCATACCGGACGGTGTCATCGGCGGCGGCCTTTACGCTCGCCGGCTCCCTTTCCTGTGAGCTGGAAGCTGAGGTGCTCGTCACCGTGTACGAATTCACGGCGGCGAGGAAGCGTAATGGGGAGCCTCCGGCTCCTAGGGAAATAGAAGTTAAAAGGCGGGAGTTGCAGGAGAGGGCTATAGGGAGGTGGATGCAGAATCTGGCAGACGCGCGCTTCGGGACGTACACCGTCGACGCCGTCCGCTCAGTCCTGCGGGAGTGGATTGGGAGGAGATGGGGCTCTCTGTCGTTTAGGCTGGTGCAGGTGCTGACCGGACACGGTTGTTTCGGGTTGTACCTGCACCGGATCGCTCGCAGGGAGCCGACCGCTGCCTGCTATAAGTGCGGCGCTGAGGAAGATACCGCGCAGCACACTCTCTTTGAGTGTGTTGCGTGGGAGGTGGAGCGCCGCACTCTGGAGGCGTTGGTAGGAGAGGATTTGTCGCTGCCGAGCGTGGTATCTTTCCAGTTTAAGAGTACATAAATATATTTTATTAAAACATGCAGATCACCTGATGGTAAGTGATCATCGCCGCCCATGGACCCCTGCGACACGAGAGGAATCCCAGATGAGTTGCCGGCCGTTAAGAAAGGAGTAGGCTTGTTTCTTGAAAGTTGTGTTACTTTGTCATGGATCCCATAATCAGAACCTAACCAAACTCTCATCAAACTACCCTTGAAGTACATCCTTTACAATAAAAAATGAATCATTGAAATCGGTTGGCGTGATATTGAGTTATTCGTCTATTTGTTGTGTACATACTTAGCGCAATTTTAACACCTCTACGCTTTTGCACTGGATGCTTTTATCAGAATTGGACCACACGGGAAGCATCAGCTTTCGAATAAAAAAATAATTATCAAAATCGGTTCACCCAGTCCAAAGTTATGAGGTAACAAACATAAAAAAACAGACGAATTGAGAACCTCCTCCTTTTTTTGAAGTCGGTTAAAAGAAAACAAACACTGTACGAACTTTGATGAAAAAAATAAAATAAGCGGCATAACGAGTATAAGTTAGTAGTAATTTAAACACTACACGAAACAAATTAAACATTAGCAACGTATGAGAACCGTTAAAATTAGATATTAGTAAAACAAATCCGCAGCTCACGGCCCTGCATTGAGTCATGGGAAGCGATTACCACACACTCGTTTCACCATATAATTAACACTAGCGATCCGCCCCGGCTTCACGTTGTTCATTACCATCATCAACCTGTAAGAGTCCCACTGCAGGGCATTAGGTCTTCCTGAAGGAAGGTATAGGCATAACGCCAGCTCAAACCGTATTGACAATTTCAAATTCAGAGTAATCCACAGATCTATGTTTTCCCACATACAAGAACATCTTGAGTTGAATCAATAAAATATATTATTATTATTATCTCTTTATGGTTTCCTCATGATGTTTTCAGTCATCGTCAGCTGATACTGTAACCAATTTACTCTAGTAAATGTATGCGAATTCCGAAAAATTCGTTGGTACTTGCCGGGGTTCGTACCGTATGTGTGGGGTGTATGTGAGAATATAGGCGCATATTTGTAGTATATATATGTTTTTTATGCTAAAGGACAAGCAATAGGCATATGGCCCATCTGATGGATGCAATATACAGTTATGTCATCAAAAGCATTTAAACGATTTACATTTATTTTCTGCCGCTTTTCTTTCTATACTTTAACATACCATCGAAGCTATGTGAGATACAAACAGAAAACAACATTTTTAATATGTGTAATTTTAATGCCATATGATATCTTTTAAAATACTCATTGAAATGATACGCTGTATATACAGATTTCATGTACATTAAATGGCCAACGTAAAAAAAGCATTTCTGAATAAGAATTGTAACTATATTTGCCAGAAGAGCGTCGCTAATAACTAATTATGTGCGGAATCTCAAAAAACATATTCAAAATAAACTCTCTAAAGAGAGATATAAAACAATTATATCGCGACAATTGCACCATTCAGTGTATCCAGTGTAGCTAAGATATATTCGATTGACCCCATAAGTTCATGAGAAAGTCATCAAAATCCGTCAAGTCGTTAAATTACAAACAGGTAGATGGTATTACAAAGCGGGTCACTGTGTAAAATTTTATTTAAGCGTAGAACCATAGAGATGGAAGATAGGAGTATTACAAATTACAAGCTCTTATTGCGTTTGTTAAAAAACGCATTGTCCGAGGGGCACGGCCGTGGAGCTTTCTATAGCATATTACGTCAGGGTTGACAAAGTATATATACACTTTTTTTTTTATTGATGCACGACAAAGTGACTGCACTATGCCTGATGTTAAGCATAGTACAATTCAAAAACATTGACAACCACCGAAAGATAAATTATCCATCGCCGGTCGTCGCTGTCATGCCGGCCATAATGAAGAAAGTCACCCGGTACTGGATATGCACAGGCTGATCCCGAAACGCGACGCGCAGAAGCGAGTCACTATGACGGGCTTTTTCGCCATGTCCATGGTGGTTGCGACCCAGTCAGGCTGTAAAACCCTACCACCCCGCTATCGCCATTGCATCGTTCGTTGATCAGCAGGGTGCACCATGTGCAGGTAAGGTTGGCTTGGCTGTCTCAAGTGTTAAGATGTTACTCGACACCCCTTACACCCCCCAACACTTTAGCATAATATGATACGATATTCTATATTTACAGACATATTTTGATATTATGATTAGCAATGGTACTATACATTTATACATGATATGTCACCTTATGCAACAATCGTAAGCACGTTATAGGTTTTTTAAAATGGTATATCTCGAATCCTTTCTAATCTCTCGACCGACCTTTCAAACATGTCTACCCACTGTTTTATGTGCACATTATAGAACACCTGAGAAAAGTCCTGTTACGGCCATCGAAATGAATACAAATACAAATAGAAAGAAGAAATGTAAAAGCCGACTAAAACGACAGAGCGTTGTAAGCTGTAATCATATTATGATTGTTTTATAGTGACCTTGTCATTTTTTTTTGTTTTGGCAAGTACAAATTATTTTTTTAGACACGAAAGGCATTTTAGTTACTTATGAAAATTAACTACAATAATTATACTTATTTATACTATGACTTAATCGCACCTTCACAGCTAATATAAAATACATTAGTCGTTTACGTGTACGATAAAGGCAGAATAGTAAACAAAGTATTCAAAGTTTCAACATGTTTAATTCTAATTCATCCATTCTATTTTTTCAATAAAAGTATATAGTTACAGTTAGCCAAGCGTTTGCGCCAACCCTATATTCTGAACGTATGGGAAAAATGTCGAAATTCAATTCGGTTCTCAATAGAAGAGAGTTAACTTTGTACTTATCAATTGAAGTATTTGCATACTGTAATTATTGAGTGTACGAAATAACACCTCGTGCATCGAAAGCTGTGAGATTTGACAAATGCTCGAGATTTTAAAATTTCTGTAAATATATTTGTCTTATAGAAATGACATATTGTTTCTTGTCTAGCTGATTATTGTGTACATATATGTACGGCTTAACCCACGTGAAATGGTAGGTTTATTGTTTTATCTACGGTGATTTATGATAGTTTTAGTCCTCGTCAATCTGTTTGTTCTGAATATAGCCGTAGGTTCAGGTATGTATGTAATATCCAAGAGTTTAACACAAAACAATGTAAAAGTATTATTGTAGGAATCTAAAATTAACGTTTATAAGTTATTTCAATATTAAGCATATAGTATAATTCGCGAGTTTGTGTTATGCACATCTATCAGCCATATTCAGAGGGGTCTAAAAATTAGACTGTAGGTAGCTTAAAAGAGTGGATTAAAAATATTTTTTTCTGATTCAGGCAGGCATTCAGATGACACACATATTGACGTTGATGGCTCTGCCAAGCCCTTTTCATTTTACCTCTTCTTCGCGGCAGCGCGTTTGCTGTAATACGACATGCAATAGATGGACGAAAACATTTCAGGCGATGGGAAAAAGAGGTTTCACTTTATTACTCTCAGAGCTTAATCCGCAGGTGTAGGAAGGTTAAACCAGAATGTGTTATTAAAATACCTGTATAAAGTTGGACGGTGATGGCGCTCAGCTGCAGCGTCAGCCTGTTCGATGAGCTGTGCCAGTGCTCGCGCCTGTTCCCCCAGCGTTAATAGTTCTAACTCTTCCCGACCCAGCTTGTATTGTAGCTCGGCTTGCTGGATCCGCGTGTCGATGTTACTGCATTGAAAATCGTTGTATAAACCTACATATTTGGATACCAATGAGACGTCTGGAAATGACACCCCTTGCTGTACATCCAAAAAGAAATGTAACTATTTATGTTTTTAAAAATATGTATCATAAACCCGATCGAGTTTCTTGCCGGTTCTTCTCGATGGCTGGATTGTTTTCCGAATCGGTGATAGTTTTGACGTTCACGAGCGCCTTCTCAGGGCCCCAACTGAGTTAATCATATTTGATTTTGATGATGTACATTTAACATATATTCAGTAAATTAAATATATTAAATAAGAGAAACTTTTTAAGTGATAATGGTTCGGTTATTATATTGTCGGATACCATGTAAATCGACACTGGTTCGAATCCTTGCGAATTCGGTTAAGGAAAGCATCGTGATGATACCATAGCATGGTAGTAGGGCCTTTTCTAAGTCCACAAGCTAAGCTATAACACTCAAATTAAAAATCTGACTCCAAGAACTGATAGTGAGTTCCAGTAGCTATACTTGAGTGTTAATTCGCGTCTAGATTTAGCTTGTTTACCGTCTTAGACCACAAATGATTTAACATCAAATGGAAATTTAGTTAAAGGCTGGTAAATGTATTACGAAAACGAATGGCTACGAATGGTTACTGACGATGCGGTTAGTAGGTTCATCCATCGAGCCGTGGTCGCTCCGGCGTAGTACTACATGGATTATACCTAAAGATAAAGGACCAATATGAATCCGCTATAAAGGCAATAACGTCATTAAAAAACCGTCCTGAAATGGTAAATAGTTAAATGAAATCACAAAATAAACAAATAACTATGTAAAATAATAATAAATAAATAAAAAACACGATTTTTGACGTATACGATAAAAAAAACGAAAGTAAAAAAAGGTGCGGACTAAGAGTCTGTAGAATAAAAAATCAAAACAAATGGAAACTATCACCAATATATTTTATTTTAGGATAAATATCAAAATTGTATAATCTAGACTAAAGGCAGCATGTGTATATTATTTTCAATTATGTCCAAATACTCAGCCTAACATTTGACGCTATGTTACATTGGGGTAGATATGAAATCAGAATAATTGTATTGTATGAATCTAAGTAGCGTTTCTTCTCTTCTTTTTTGATGTCATTTGAAGAAGAAATATAATTGACAATCATCATTCTAAAAATAAAATATACAAAGAGTCTTTTTATTCAAATGATTTCTGTGTTAATAATATGTAATTAAATGTGACAGAACAACCTCATACAAACAGTGTAATGTTGATATATTGGTATTCCTGCTGTGTTATTGTCAAAATAAAGTAATAATAATTGAACATACTCAGTTACGTGGGTTTTGTCGAGCCTCCGTCTGAGATCCTGTATGTTGTTTCGCCGCGTCTCCAAGTCAGCTTGTACCGTAGCAGCTCGTTCATCTAAGGCACGCCGCTCGTCTGCCGACAGTACAGCCGTGTTTTCTTCCTGACAGCTGGAGTGGGTGGCAGTTGGGGACGCTGCTTGAGCTGCGAGCCGGGCAGCACTAAGCGAAGCGCTTAACTGTTTCTTGAGGCTATAGAATTATATAGGCATTTAAAATATATTTGCCGGTTTTTATATAGATTTTATTTTTTTTGTCAAGTGCAGATATAAATATCTACCTAAATGTATTTGGTCATATATATTCACTTTAAGGTAATGATTATATAGGCAAACTTAAGCAAATGTCTTCCGAGTAAGCAAAACAAATAACAAAATAAGTTAATAAATCACCTCTGTATAAGAGTGTCTCTGTCGGCAAGCACGCTGCGGAGAGCATCCAATTCACGTGCCACGTCCCTCACTGCAGTGCCTCGATGTCTGGGACTTGACAACGATACTTCGATGTTCGCCATCTTGACAAATATAACCATTCTATTAAAAAAGTATCTCTATATTCATAACATTATGACGAGGTCATTTTAATATAACTTGCTCTCCGGAACTGATAATTCAATTCTAAAGATTTTTTTACCAACAAGGACATTCTATTTTGCTATGTAAAAAAGTAAAATTAACCAGAATAAGACAACCTATATGGCTCAAAAAGAACGTTCTTATTATTAGTGAAAGTAATATCAGAACACGCTTATAAACAAACAAACTCTACCTATTAAAAATAGTAGTTTTCGAAGGTCGTCCAACGTAAACTGGAATGCATTCAATGTTAAGTTGTATCTACAACCTACCAATACAATCTTATTGACTAAAATCATGTACCGATGTTCCTGTAGTCAGTAAAACTTCGTAGGAGTTAGTATTTAGCAATACTTTATACTTTCGTCAACAAAATAAATCTTACAATGAAGGTACCTTATCATACTGTATACAGATATTATAACATTCTATTTACCATAACGTGGACCTACAGGGGTAGACATAGGTTTGGGTGTATGAACCTATGCAACCTCTTTTATATTTAGTTAAGTATTGATTCATTTTTAGCCATAGTACATTTTCTGTTCCACCCTTTTGCCTTAAAACATTTAATTCGACCAATTGAAAAAAAATCTGTGGGAATTTGTAGAATAAGGTACATAATATATCAAGCATAGTTTATCGACATTCGAGTAATGTAATTGCTTAATAAATTTTCTTCAATAAATTACCGCCTTGTTAATCATATATCTGAGGATTAATGCAAGAGTGATAAATAATCTAATAGCCAGTACCGGGATGTAACCATTAAAATATATAAAACAAATGAGCCTGCCCTCCAGCAATAAAGCTGAGCTACATGCTATATTAATTACATTATTTACTAAAATAAACACTTTACTATATTTTGTAGAATAAAACTAATACTAACCTCCATTGATTTGTACACTAGACTCCGCCCGCGATTTTGTTATTGTATTGTTATTAATAATGATACCGTTTATTAAATTTTGTATAACTCTAACGATTTACAGCGGATGGCAGGATTTTTTTCCAATTTACTAAATCGATCGATAACGATGATTTCAATCTAATATTAATATTTTTTAACTATTTTAAATTAAATTCAATTACTTGATATGTTAATTACCTATGTGCTATTCTTGTTGTATTCTTAATGTATTTACCGTATTACTGTAAAGTTTCTTTAAAAGTTTATATGTAAAAGAGTAATTCGTTTGTAATATTTTTAAATTACAATCATATTATTAATCAATTACTAATCATTTTACGATTTATTTTTGAAATTTAAATTTTTATATCTGAATATTTTACTAGGGACAACATTTCTTGCAGGAGCGGCAAAAAAACGTGTCAGCCGAGTTGAGTATATGAGGCTGCCTTGTCCTTGTAGGTCTTACAGCAACGTTTGATGAATTACTGATCTCGTACCGATAAGCCTCTATCTCGAAACACCTTTCCTTTCTTTCCGAATAGGTAGTAAATAGAAATTACACGTTGCTAGTCTGACAAATGAATGAATTCGCTTTATTCTACGCACGTAAATCTAAGTAAAATATAATTGCAGATCCTAAAGCCGAAATATATGTCGCACATTTGTGATGATTCTAATCACAAATTTGTACTAAAATTGTGTTTGTGAGGTTGTAAGGGGTAATATCTGAATCTACTAAACTGATTTTGAAAATTCTTTTATCAATAGAGAGCCATATTATTTGTAACGGTTGTTTATTAACCCGAAAAATTCAATTTGCAAAGTGGGAGAAAAATTGGTCGAGCGAAAATTTTCTTTTTTCGACGCTGCCTTAATGATGAGTGATATGTGATTGAATTCTAGAGAAAAGCTGTAGAACTTAATAATGTCTACAATAAAGTCACCGACAGCATATGTCTAATTTTTATATTTAAGTCACAAAAAGTGGTTTTCTATAATAATGTAAATCGTTAAGTGATATTTATTGGTCATATTATATTAACAACAAATATGAATTGTTATCAAAATAAATAGCACTCGGTACTAACTGAATCACACTCATAATTTCGTAGTCTGGTGAAGCTGTGAAGGCCAGTAAGGCCAATAGCGTAGTCAGTTCGAAAAAAAAAACTCATAATTTCTTCAAAAGTAAAAATGTTTACCGCCCAACGAAGTGAGCACAAATCAGCTAGTAATATATAATTTGGAGAGAAATAAGATATAAAATAGCCACAAATATGTATGACGCTGGCTCGATACACATCTGGTTTTAATTGTATCGCGTTACATAGCATAGCATAGTCTAAAGAGAAACGACTTAATGCGCTTAGACAGACTGGACGGAGAGTTGATTTATACACAGTTTAACTCCACCTGTCGCTCAATGTCTCGCTTCAACAAGTTCCTTTTGCCTTGTTATTTATACTTTTAATATGAATATCTCTTTCCTAACCACGTTGAATTAAGCTAGAAAAACGTCTTAACACTTCCACTAAGAAGACAATCTCCGTGTACAATGTTTTATTACGACATGGAATATAAAGGATTTCATGGTTGTTTTAGCATTAGGTATGTTCGCAGTTTTGTACAGGTTTATTATTTGTTGCAATTAATTATCATCTCGATAATATACAGTAGAGCAAAATAAATACAATGTAAATTTATTTTTCTAGGACTGACTACAAGCTGTAACTCTGAAGGGTTTTATAATATCACCGGGTTACTCCAACGTGTAATAACTGGGCCACAACAACGTATGGCTGGGTATGCTAGTAAGTATATGTTTCTTAACGAGTGCTCTATGATTCCTAATAATTTTCGTCCAGTGTTGTGTGGTCTGTGACATCAATACATACATATGTTAGTAACGTAACTATAGTGTATAAACCAGCTCATATGCGTCTTGCTCACACGCTCTCCAGACTGATAGTTATCTATCTTCCTGAACAAGGTGATCCCTATCATTTGGATGGGAATCTAGTGATATGCAGTGAGAAAGACAGTCTTTACCTTTTCATGCGAGTGCTAGGTAATGAGTAAGAGAAATACAACGCTTTGTTATACATTGTCGCGTCCGGTAACTTGTCAGGGTTGCCTAATATACTTAAACAAAAAAAGGAATTGATGAAAAGATCACATAAGTATAAGTTTTATTACAATACGTTTTTTTCGCTTTACTTAGAAAGTCATATCAAAAAGAAATTTTGGAATCCAATACCGAAAACACGCCGACAATAGCCGAACTGACCCGAGTGTGTGTGACGTCATAATATTAGCTTCTCCTCATACAGTGTTTGGCCTTTTCATTAATTAAAACTTTTAATTTTTGTCAGTATATCGATCTTATATATTAATACGTGAAGCCAAAACTTTGTACCCCTTTTCAAGCGAATTGCGCTAACAGATGAACATGAAATTTAGCATAATTAAAGTTTTTATGGAGGAGAAGTGTACAAACTTATTTTTTATATAGAATGCATTACAAGCATATTAAATTAATTAAGATATACATTACTCACATTACCGCTCAAATTTTACACAACATATACACACATGTAAATGAAAAATACCTTTTGACATTCTTTATTTTACTCTTACATTCCAATTACTTTTTCAATATTTTTAAAATGACTGACTTTGCATGTCTTAATGCCCTTTCGAATGAACTGGTCAAATTTTATTTAATTTAATTTTATAATAATATTATATGGAAATTCATAATACACATTAATAATTAATTGATAAATAATTTATCTCTAGTATTAATAAATACATGAGCAACACGAACTTCAAGAGTAATCGTGGTTCCTTCGCACAACTACGATAACAACCCCCGAAAAATGTTTCTAAATGTTCTAAAGCCAAGGTATAATAAATAAAATAAAAAATAAATAAATAATTAAAAAATAAAGATAAATAAATAATGTTAAGCAGTACGCCCACCTCATCCCAAAACAATATAATTTTGTAAAATATTATTTTATTTAAATGTAAGTATTATATAACTGTATAATGTATGTTATTTGTCAGTTAATTCATAATTATTTGTGCAATAGAATTCGATAAATTATTTTTTTACTTAACTCCAAATCATATTTTTTTAAATCATATAATTAAAAAAGATCTATGATTAATTTGAAACAAATAAATTTAGCCTTTTAATATTTTAATCTCTATAGCGTTTGCGCGGCTGCGTCTGAATAGCGACGCGTAGTATGAGAGTCTGTGTACATATAACATTGATATTTTGTATTGAGATTGTGCAGCTTATCATACGTTTGATTGATTAATAAACTGTATAAAAAGTATATAATTATTATTTTAAATGCCAATAGATAGGAAAGAGAGACTATTGATAATAATTTCAATTTACAAATTGTGAAATTTTAATAATTCAAGTCCCATTGTTTTGAGTTTTCACTTCTGTCGGCAGTCCTTATGACTACTTCGACTTTTTTTTTCACATATTAATAGAGATTAATAATTTATAATAGCTTTTCACAGCAACTGTCAATATAATTCATCATAAAGTTTTAAAATACATTTTTATTTATTGAGAAAATCATTTGTGGTACCTACATCATATTTCCGATTCAGGTTCGTCGTGTAGTCAGTAAACTAGAAGATTTATATTTATAGTGGCGAGCTCGGCGGACGTTGTCCCGTCCTTAGTTGTAATTGGCGATAGTGATAATAGCATATAAAATAATAGATACGCAATTGCTTCTATGGTCTTTTTTTTAATTTCTCAGACATACCCGTCTTTCTTTGAAGTATAATAATTAATTTAAATACAGAAATAAGTTTTTAACAATATGGGGACATTTATAAAACATTCAGATCTTCTTACGCAAGATGACGATAAAGGACATCGTCATATGAAATGTGTTAGTTCTTGCAGACGCTAAAGAATTTGTCTGAGGTGTGTTTTTGCTTTGATACAACATTAATTGTATGCAAACACAAATCGGGTGCGGAAATCGAGTTTCATTGTCTGTCCTACGATTGAGTCACAGGTAGTAATAGTATAAAAAGTAATATTGTTTTTTAGTTATGAATAAGTTACAAAAGAGTGTTTTTTTTTTTCATCGAGGTTTTATTTAAAATTCTTAAGCACTTTTAGTACCAGATAAAATGTTTAGAATCGGTATTTATTTTTTCAATATAATAATCTTAATATTTCACAGGAATATGAGTTTTAGTCATGCCTTTACACTCGTAAAAAATTAATCAAACCAATTATATATTATTCTAATCCTATTTTTTTATAAATATTATTATAAATATTTATATTTTTATTAATATTATACACAAGAAAGTTTCTGAGTATCAATAGATATTTGTTATTTTTTCAGGCAAAATTTGAAAGGATTTAAATTTAACTACACAGTAATATAGCATATAGATTATAACAATACATACTCCATAATTTATAAAGATATTGTAGAATTTAGCGAAAATGTAACTATATGTGAAATAAGTTGGAAAAATTACTGATATCAGTGAGCTATCTCAACATGCGTTGCATAAACCGTTAGTTGCATGAATGATAAATGCAAATAAAGTCGCGAATAGTTGATAATATCTATATATACAGAAATGGATGTTGGTTTGTCTGTGATTAACAAACTCTCAACATTGTTTGACTAATGGTATGATTATACTCAACCACTTACACTGTTCCTTTTAACATAACTCGCCGTTAGGTGGTGATGGGCAACGTGTTTCTGTTCTTAAGTATTATATAATAATTCAAGATGGGTACTTTTTAGTATGATTTAATTTATTAAATCATGTTTTAACGTACGCGAAAGGAATTAAAACGATCCCTGTTACTTTTGTTGTCAAATCTTTAATTTTTTTTGCACTTTATAGGTTTTAGTGTTTGATCATAATCTCATCTGATATTAAATGACGGTGATGGTAAATACGTCAAACTTACAGGGTACTAGTTCTCCAGTGCAGCTACCAGAACGCACCAACAGGTGTTTGATCACAGATTTCCAACTAGAAGGTGGTAGCTAGTCAGGCGGACTTACATAAAATCCTACCACTATGCTGTGGTGTCATCACGTTTCCATCATACATTTTACTCCTTTCAGCCCTTTCGAAATTCAAACTTTTATTCCGTTTTATGTTCCCGTCATAACAAGAAAAGAAGATGCGTCTGGTTTTTTGTGGCACATACATTTCGACAACATATTTGGTCAATCTAGTATATGTAAACAATATTTTGAATTTATTCCAGAAATATATGTATATTTCCTCAATTTCAACTAAATATGGTATAACGTAAATCACTAAAATTTAATATACTAGTTCTAAAACTGTGCGTATGAACTCCACATTAAAAGTATATACATACATAGTTCTTAAACACGCAAAAGGAAAATTTATTGTACGGAATACACTATATGTTTTCCGATGACGGTTTATTAAGCAGATAATTAACAAGATAGCGAGTTGTGAACGCGAATAGCGCGCGTTCATTAGGCAGGAAGTCACTGGTCGCGTTTTCCTGCGCTCGCGCACGGTCCGTTCCACACGGTGGCGCAGCGCCGCGTGTAACCTTGAAATTAAGAACTGCTATCAGTTCTGTTGACATAATTTCTTGAAACTTCCATCATAAATGAAAGGACCACCCTGTGGTGATATATCTGTATATATTTCGTAAAGACACTAGTAATACAAATGCTAAAGAATTCATCAAGTCAAAAGGTCTGTCTGGTTAGTCATAGTTAAAAATAAATAATTTTATCTCCATAAAATTAAAGAATGTAAGTAGTTTGGGACTGAAGGACTTAGACAACTTTTCATCTTACATAATATCTAAGTAATAAGTATTATAGTAAAGTTTAAGTAAGTGTTTTTATTGTCAAAATAACAGTGGTCTACTCAACAGATATAAAAGTGTATACGGTACATATAACAAGCAAAAATCATTTTTTTTAATGGTTGTCTCTCCGTTTGTTTGTTTCAACAAAACTCCAAAATTGTTAGATCGATTTTGACGCGATTTTCACTGACAGATAGCTGATGTTATAACTAACTCTGGCTGGTTTTATTAAAACAAAAGGTTTCGTGAAATATATTCCCTTATAAAGAAATAAACGCAAAGTCATTGACGACTGCTATTCTTAATTAATATTACAATTGGGAATGTATGTTTGTTTCTTTACTATAATTTCACACTGTAATTACTCAACTACTGATTATAATGTAATTTTGCATACTGTAAACAAAGGAAAACAGAAAACGATACTTATAGGAAAAACCTTACCATACTAGTTTCATCATTAAATACCTCATCATTCCCTTAAACGAAAGATCCGACTCAGTCAGGATTTGAATCAACGTTCATCGACGCTGTGTCCGAACAAGCTAAACCCAGCCATCATCTTTTGTTTGCTTCGTCGAACCATAACGGCAAAAGTTTAATAACCCTACGTCTAGAAGTATAAAATAATAAGCAAGTTTCGGTTAAATATGTAAAAGACAACTAATTAAGAATGTAATGTAATGTTAATAAAACACAAAGTCTATTGAAACAACTAAATAGAATGAGAATAAACTATGATTTATAAAAAAAAACTATTTATTTGAGGTAATATTTTGTTGTATTTCCTGCGTCTCTCAGTTCAATTAGTTTAAAATTGCTATTTACCAAGCTATTTACCAATAGAGTTGTGTCTAAATATGTAATCTCGTTGAATGTATTATTTCTTTATATGATTATAATCCGTATGTCGGTTCCCAGGCATTGTGTTTCAATGCTTTCGTACGGTACCTCGCACCCTTTTCCCACAATAAGTTAAATCATCTCTTGTGCTTTCCAATGAATTCATTATTTATCATAATAGAAATATTATTGTTTCGTATTTCTATTAGATATATGTTTGTATCTTCTTTTATATTAGTTCTACTATTGAAATGAAATTGATCAGTCCGGTAATTTACCTGAACACACTTTAAACGAATACAAGTGCTGCCATCTATAAAAAAAAAGTACGTTTAAATCTCACAATTTACAAGCCGCTTTGAGCATAAATACGTTGGTAAGTAATTAAAAAATCGGTAACTACCCCTAGAAAACCGTAATAAAACCTAGTGCCAGTGTAGTGTCTTGTTAACAAGATCAGCGACCTAAGCCACGAACTCAGCCGGGGTACCCCAAAGAACAGTACTTAATGTGCGGGTGAATGGTGGATACATGTTCTCATAATTCTGTTTCCTATACGATTACCATAATTTAAGCTAGCTATAATATTAAAATTTGAGGGGTTCGCTTTATTTACAAAAAAAAACTGAACTAGTAAAAGACCGGCATAATGTAAATACTAGAAACTGTAATAAACTGGTTATCCCATGTTTCAAACTTAGTAAAACCAGTAATAGTTTCTTAGGTAACAGTGTTAGGTTTTATAATAAAGTCCCATAACATGTTACCGATTTGCCGGATTGCAAATTTAAGCGCCACGTCAAGCGGGTGTTAGTGTCAAAAGGATATTATAAAGTGGATCAGTATGTAAACGATAGTGATATCTGGAATTGTCTCCTCTCTGTGCATCCACTAAAGCCATTATTAGCATAATTGTATGATGTATTGCAAAATATATATTAAAAAAATGTACCCGGTCGAATTTCTGCCTGATTCTTCTCGATGACTGGGTTCTTTTCCGAACCGGTGGTAGTTTTTGAGTTCATAAGTGCCTTTTATTAGGGCCTAAACTAAATAAAGTATTTTTGATTTAATTTGATTTAGATGTGATGTTTTATTTTATTAAACGTTTAGGTCAGTTGTGTAGTAATTTGTACGAGACATAAAATAAGCTAGCTACTCAGGATAACTTAGAAAAGCTTACTTACTACGTGCTACAATGTTATGCTCTTCTCACGAGGTTTTCTTTCAGAAATACTGCGGGTCATTCACAAACAATTTGAAACTACGTCGGTCGACGCAAACTACGCAAATACTCAAACTACTGAGCCATCATCGTTCTAATCTTTACATATAATAAAAATATAAATCTAACTTGTTTGTACTTTATATATTTATGTGAAAAAAAAATATTTCATTTGTCTTGGGATTAGTAATAGAATACATTTCAATCATCTTTAGAAATGTCTGTCTGTCTATTTGTATGGACACGCATCACAGCTAAATTACAGCGTTCACAAATAAACAAACATAAAGAATAACATAAACGTTGGTTTCATTAAAATCGGTCTACTCTATCAAAATTTATTGTAATTATAATGACGATGCGACTTAGTACGAGAGAAAAGTAGATAAGTAAATGGACTTAATACATCAGATGATATTATTAGTCACTGTTTTTAAGCTATTGCATAGCTTCTATCGCGGGCCTTGTGCGTGGAGACCAAATCCAAAAATTCCGTAACGAAAAAACCTAACAACCCCCACTCTGCCTACCATGTAGCTCGGCCGAGCGTTCGCTTAACGTATATATGGTACGACTGTACAAAGCTCGCATGGATCGAGACGAGCTGCTCCGAAATCGGACGAATACGTAATCAGCTGTTTATGAGAAAGTATACTGGTGTATAGGTATTTATCATCTATGTACAATAGTGAATATCTGTACTCGTATAATTTGTGTACAAAGTGTTTTCCTGAATAACCTACATGTATTGTAAGATAATAAAAATATTTTGAACATTAACTTCTCATTTATTTAATAAAAGAAAAAAATTGTTTACTTATCGGTCACCACGCTCAAAAAGTGCAACTTGAATTAATATCAAAGGAAAAAAACTGCATAAATAAAATAAATAAATAGTTATAATTGCATTAGTTAATAAAAAATGCTATGTAATAGCTTTACCGCGGCAGTCCCCGAGTGCCACACGTATTTTTTTTACATTAGGTTCCACGCGAACGAAGCTAGTATAAAATATAGAACTGAATCTCAATGTTTACTTCTGTGAATATAAGAAAAAAACCAAGGAGAATAGCAAATAATATGTAATTCCGATTGGAAATTCAAATCTATGAAACCGATAAGCACAATCTTGAACTATATAATTGGAAATCAAGTTATCGGTAGCTTCTAATTGCTCGATAGCATTCGAAACGAGTTGAATCTTGAGGCGGAGAATGGTAAAATAGAATAACATTCAATAAACCTAACTAGCTACTGGCACCGGCTTCACACGCATTTTAGGACGTAATAATTAATTTCTATTTGTTATTAAAATATGAGTACATGCAACATGAGCAAATGTTTTCTAAACCCATTTCTGTTAATTAATTTACATACGTTGTCAAATTTTACGGAGATTCTGTGTATATGATTTCATCGAAGTATAGTTAAAATGTATTATTAAATAGCGAGAATTAGATACACTTTCAATATTTAGAAATTATTATTATTTACGTAATGAAAAATTAATATTGTATATCATTATATATAAAATACCATCACAGTCTGTAGGATTTTTTTTTATTTTATGGATTTTAATGCATTCCAGTACAGTATCGATTGAGAAATGATATAAGCTTCTTGTGTCGTAATATTTCAAACAACCTTTTAAGCCGTCGCGGTAAATCTGTACATACAGATCCAAAGATATAAAAGATCACGTTATATTTGTGACCAGTTGCGTTTATAACAGGTATCTATTAAAGTATTTTGTAATAAAAATGTACAGAAAGATATGCATATTTTATTGTTAAGTTTAATTTTTTTGTGCAATATATCGATATTTTTTTTAAATATATCGTGACGTTTCTATATTCTTTCCGACCTAGAACATGTAAAGATAATTCTCATTGTAACATTAACTGCCAGATGATAAGAATCCATCGACCGTATCACTATATTAACCTACAAATCTGTTAAGGTGAAAAACATAGTTGGTTTTATATACAGTAGCTACTTTAAATAGTACTTTAAATCTTACGTTAAAGTGAGTCAAGTTTTATATCATTTATATTGATCGTGAATACAGTTGAAAATAAATTTATGCGTTGCTTCTAGATAGAACCGAATTCTATAAGACGTTAAGCCCCATTTAAAATCAATATCACAGTGTAATTACCCTAAGTGAATTTTCCATTCCATTGGTACAATGATTTAATAAAATCAACAAGTGTGACCGCGTAATCGATCCGCCACCTGGTGACGCGCCGTGTAATCTAACTTGTATAAATGCGAAGCTCTTCTCTGACCACGACTTCCATAACTAATTGTGTAATTGGTCTGCCACCCGTCGGTTCACTTCAGAGTAATGTCAATTGTTCCATCATATAGGGATAACCAGTACGGTATGTCGAATACGAAGTATCCTTTCAGTTTCACAATCTATTTTAATAAAGTGTAAGTGACTATATATCTTATTTGTTTGAATACGCTGAACTTTGGACCTGTAAAATTACCTTGTCACTTTATAGTTTACTAGTAGCCGCCGGCGACTTCGTCTGTTTGTATTTTTATAAATGATGATACATTATCTTCGAGTTATTCTACTAATGTTATAGATAAAATCAACTGGTATGGTATGGTGTTTTTCTTCTAAGTCAAACAAGAGAAACGAAAAACGAAAAGGATACTACTATAATTGATAGTAGAGGAATGTATGACTAAGAATTAAAGCAATCCGATCTCACGTATCCATAGTAAATTCAATCAGTTATCGAACAAACCAGATATGATGATAAGTTATATTATATGACCTTCTAAAGCTTCAAAATACTTGGACCCACATCTAAAGCTTTTTAGGAGGATATATTTGTAGATAGCCTCCTGTTCGCTGAAGACGCTGTTTCTTTTGCCAACGATTAGATCATCTTCGGAACCTGATGGACATATTTACTAAAACGTGTGACCTTTTCTCGATATCCATAGACGTTAATAAAACCGTCATTTTAGCGCAAATGACAGTGATGTAGCAAATCAGATGTTAGTAATGAGCAATATCCATACACCTGGCAGCTGTAACACTGTGAGGATACGTACGGTTTGCGCGAAGGTTTTAGACAGTGACACCTGAGACGGCACTGAAAGTTCATATTTTAAATGGCCTTTGCTTCCTTGGAGTGGTCCAGAATGACCAACAGCAAGTTGTAGGGAGCTTTCATGCGGGAATAATTTGAGGCTGATCATTATGCGAGGCATTTCATTCGAAATAAACGTGATGTCTCTGACGTAGTATAATCGACTTTGATACTGTACTTTTTTATACGATGACCCATAAATAGTACAAAGATCCCATCGCCATAAAGCGCTATAACGTTAATTTATCTCTCTGTTACATATACTCGTTTGCATGTAAACGAAAGAGATAAATATCTTGGAAATATAACCAGTTGTACTTTGCAGATGGCATAGATTAAGGGCTCGTTCGCGAATTGATAACAACTTATAATATAATTGCATAGTAACCTATGCAAATAAAGCGGTGAGATAATAAATTCTTTATTTTATTGCCCGTACCGCGAACCTTAGAAATACCTGCGTAGATGTGTGGGTAGACTATCCGTTCATTGAATGTGTAGCATTTTAAGACCATACAGTCCCTTTGCATAAAAATACTTGTGTAATTACAGCTATTACGTAAGATTACTAGCACTGATTTTCAATCCATTTAAGATAATGAAGTTTACTGCTGTGTGTACAGTGTAGTATGAACATTATATAATGGAATTATATATGCACTTTTCCGACAACGCGTTGATGTCTTTTGATTGAGAAAGTAAAATAATTAGAATGAAACATAAAAAAAGTTATATTTCTGTACTTATAAGTACATAAAATCGTTAAATATATATAAACAAAACAAGTGGTTAAAGTTATGTTTGAAGCTTTAATTTTCAGAAAGAAGTTCTTTATGCTGCTTGCGGTAGGAGTAAACTAGTAGTAGAAATCGTGAAGTAAGGAAAAAGTATTACGCTCCTCTATCTATCTATGTATCCCTCTCCATATGACGTTCTCTATTTATCTCTAGTGTGATGGTTAACATATTATACAGCAATTCTGATAACACGAATTTCAGAAATAATTTTTTTGGTTATATTTTTATAAGCGCTAAATTCTAAATTATAATGTATTAAAAACAAATTACAAAAAATAAAGATAGTAAATATAAATATATCGTTGGGGAAGATGTTATCTATCAAATAAATTTTAATTTATTTTACAATCTGTGTATAATTTATATATAACTCTTTTATATTAAATTTTTAGTAAATGAGTACTTTGCATAAAATATTAAATGAAACTTTTTTATTTGATTCTGTACACAATCTACGTAATACCGAACAATCAGTGTGAATCCCAGGTAAAAGCATAACGCAATTCTAATGATATTAATGGACGGCTTTTAATATCAGTAGATCTTAATTTATCGGCAATAACCGCTGTGGTAAAATTAAAATTTAATTACCATCACCGTAACAATGGGCATTATCTCTAGTTTTGACAATAAAATATCGAAATAGACACATTAAATTTATATTGATTTACGATTTGCTTCAAATACTATAGCGAGAAGTAATTCGTAAATGGTAACCGTCAATATATTCTATGTAGTAAATAGTCATTTTTATTTGAAACGAATTTAGCGTTTTACATAATGCCTATCAATATATCAGATCTATATATTATGTAAATATGATATAGTAATGGGTATGGTGCGCTCACTACTAACCTTGGCCTCCAGATTCTCGAGGTTAACGACCCCACCGCCTCCCGCGCCACCCCCACCAACTTCCAGAGTTTGCTGCAACCAACAAATTACTTAGGATGAGATTCTATTGGTAATCATCATCACGGGTATTTTGTTCGAAATCTAAATAAATGAAGGCACAGGTTAGGTGAAGAAGTGAAAAAGATAAAACCATATAATTATAATAAAAGATATATTAATATAAATATCGTTATATTTGGACACGTTGAATATGTGCATAATTTTGTATAATCGTAAGTACCTTAGATTTAATAATTGTCGGCGGAGTATTAAACAAAAGCAACGAATTGTATAAAATACGCAACGGTCGTAAATATGTACATATATATATATATATACGGTGAAGCAAATCATTATGAGGAAATGAGAGGGTATAATTCAAGAAATGTTCTCGTAATTGTATTTCTTTGCATACAAAACGTGTTGGGAACTATCGTAATAATTAAGACCGTGATTTTAACAGGAAACGGTGTTTGTGCAACCACAGTATATGTATATATAATATATATGTGTCCAAATATAACGATATTTATATTCGAGAACGTAAAGTCTATATTTGAACTATAAATAAATTTTACGCGCACGTAAATATCAGTTAACGTCGTATATTTACATAATAACATGGTTTGATATAGAAGAGAACAAATAACTGGTCAGTCTTTGTATTTCAATATAATTCGTAAATACTTTTATCTTTTAAATTACACAGTTCTTGTGTATTACATTTTTTTTCATTGATCCTTTGACATTCACTCTGTTACAAAAGAAAAAGGACTCAATAAACATTTGCGACTTAACCTAAACCTTGCTCAAGAATCATTTATCTACTGGAGAAAACCGCATGAAAATCCGCATTCAGTAGTTTTATTCAGTAGTTTAGAGTTTATTCTGAACAGATAGACAGGCATGGCAGATGACTGCGTTTTATAATATTAGTGATTATTGTTATAATAATATATCTAATAGTGTTATGAAGATATCTTTAGATGTGCAAAAAGTTTAAGTAACATTGACACTTAAAAACTAACACTTGTTCTAGATTTAGCATAATCTCGCTGGGAAGGAAACTTTGGGCAAACTTTAAATCAATCAAAGAAAGTCATTAGCGCAAATTAAGTTATAAATATAAAACTCAGTGAGTTGTTTCTATAAAAGCATTAATTGTAAGTAGAATGTATCGCTATAAATGTCAAATAACGGTAAATATTTGCATAATGAGAGTATCTGGCGTGAGGGTCACCGATCCGATCCGATTACTACGCATGAGAGACATGGTCGACTATTTCGACGGAAATATGCGTACTTTCTTCAAATTTAATTTATTAAAGTATAAAACCTTTTACATATAAAACCAAGTATAAAAACTTCACTAACATTTTCTCCTTAGTTTGTGAACTGATTTTCTTTATTATTTCCTTGTTTAGTAGCTGTTGATGAGCTTTAGTGTAAAACAATTTAAAAATAAAAAAAACTATAGGGTTGAGGATTCCAAGCCCCTAATATAAGTCTCTATTCGTCATACTTCAAATTTCTTATGTCTACAATATACAATATTAGAGAAATACGGTCAATAATATCTATATTTGAACACGTGAAGAAAACACTTTGTATCGCCCTACTTATTGTCAAATCTTGATCACTAGAATATAAAAATGGACTTTGAATCTTACGAGCAGATCAACAAACTCATGAAGAGAGCTCTTATATTATCATTTTTCGATAGTTCGGTGAAGCTGTAAAGACCTTTCCAGGTCAACAGCGTTGTCATTCCGAAAAAAAAAATATTTTTCATAACTCATCAGTAGATGCTTATGAAAGTATTGGTATATATTTCGCAAAATAGGAAGAAACGAAAAGTTTTTATCGTCAGAATACACAATGGTTACAATATAAATAGAGATAACTTATATGCGCTTAATTAGGAACATTGAATGACAACAACTACATGCTGAAACTCGGTAAAACTACAGCGCTGATTTTAAGTGGGCAGTCATAAAAATGTACGGACGTTTAGTTGGTACCTAACAAAAATATTACTTAAGTTATCAAATATAAACAATAATAATAAAACCATTAAATTAAATTTACAACAAAACAGTAACATAATACAAATGATTAAATAAACAAAATTGAAGTACTACAATGCAAGGTAATGTAAAGAAAATTGAGTAATTGCCATTAAAAATTATATGGTGCCGCATGTCATAAAAAAATAAGCGTATACATACAATAAATATTTGGAATAAAAGTAGTGCAGATGATTGTAACGTGTCGATGTTTGTGAAATATGTAAAACAACAACAAAACTACTTGTAAAATCTAGTCACGCATATCAAAATGTCGGTCCGATGTTTGAAACTCACGTGGGACCCACGCAAAAAACATGACGTGCGGGGATGTTTGCGCGCACTCACTCGTTCGGCTTTCTACCTCGCATTGTTAACATCGCTTCTTGCATTTCACGTTCCTATTAATTATAAGATCAATGGCACACAGTGAGTAGTGTTTTAAGTAAAACTAGCTAATAAACGCTAATTAGTTGACTGTAAAAATAAATACATTTTTTCGCTAGCTAGCTTGTTAAATAGCTATTAAAACCCTAGTCGACTGTTTTAGTTTAGAGCAGTTTATGTCTCATTATACTGTATTTCGCTTAATATATAATATAATTAATGTTACATATATTTAAAAATAGATAATGTTATAAAGTACCTATCAAACAACACGTGCTAGATAGGGTTCCGTCAATGGCATAATCAAGAAGAAAAAAATTTAATCTAACTTTTTACTCTAAATCTCTGACGTAACGCAACTGCCAGTAGTAACTACGGCTCCTACTAGTATTTGGGTCTAGTTCTTTGAAACATAAATGATAGATAGCACAGTGTTATCTAAAAACAACGACAAGTATCAACCTATCTGTAATTTATTACCGATCTTCGATACCATGCCGACCTGCAAATGTCACTGTAGCTGAATTACATATTAGTTGAACCTATATAGGTATAAGACATTGTGATCTATCTTAAGACTTGGACATCTTAATTTAACTGAAGACAATGGTCGTCTCGTACTCGGCATATTCTTTAGAAAATGATTTGAATATATAGATAATAATTTCTTATAATTAAAATAGCGTATTGAGTCATTTGCGCAACTATGTGCGAAACATTATGCTTTGAGTTGAACCTGGTATAAATAACGCCTTCTATTACACTAGAAATGCAGTACCATACCGTCAAAATGGTTACCAAATAGAAATAACTACTTAAATTTTAAATAGTCACGTATAAGTGATAGTGAAATTTCAATAGTACTATAACACTACATACATACATCCCCTACATTAGCTTTAAATTATAGCGGCACCAGTATCGCCTGTCATCGCTGTCTGTCTGATTTTTTCGTTCTTATTATGGTAATTTACCTATACTTTACTTATAACTTTGTTCACTCCTGAAAGTCATATTTTGATGTGATATACGTTATAATGCGTCGCAATAAGTATGTTGTAAAATGTAAGAAAAAAAGAATCTGAGTGTATTCAAATAAATACATACAATAGAAATCGCTTGAGCTTTACAATACAAAATATAATTTATCGTGATTATAAAGTACATATACGTTCCAGTATACTTGTCAATTTACTATTTACCTGATCCAATGCTTGTGCGAATAATACTGACAATAATTCTGCTTTTATGTCTGCGTTAATCGCGATTCACATTTCTGTCAAGGCTATATAAATAATTAGTACGTGGACGACCGATTCTAGCTCGGTTCTTTAAACAACATTTTTAAATGAATGTAAACTGTTGGGTTTACGTCACAAAATTAGCATTTTCTACCAAAAAAATAATCTTTTTTATCTGATTTCCATCTGAGCTATTTTTATTTTGACAGCAGCGGGGAAATTTACCTTTACATTCTAGCTATATTTTTTCATTGCCAGAAAATTCAGTTAAAAAAGTTTTCTATGAATGAAATCTATCTAGATCGATTTATCGTCCCCGAAACTACCTACATACAAAGTATCACGGAAATCGCTGAAGCCGTTTCCGAGATCCTAAATATATAACAATATACAAGAATTGCTCGTTTAAAGGTATTAGATAGTTTTATTTTTTAATTTATTGTCTGCGGCATCAAAGAAATTACCACTTACTATTATGATATTTATCCAATTGATATTAAAAGTTAAAACAAGAGAATAGCCTAAAAGATAAACGGTTTTTGTAAACATAGATATGAAATTAGGATATTCTTGTGTACAATGAATAATTCTGTACCGAGTGAGTTCTGGAGCGAAACGTACAGTCGCGGTCGCCGCTAGTAATTGCGCGCAACAATTACTTGTTTTAATTATCTAGATTAAGAGTTCCGTGCGTCTTTGATTGACTATCTACTTATTTGCGTGTATTAATCGAACTTCAGTACTAATTCATATTCAAGCGGTTTAGAAATAGAAAATTATTTATTCTAATACAGTAATTACGAAATGAAGTGGTTATAGTAAAAACATTCTCTTTATATGCTTTAATATCGTAATACCAACCTAACAAAATGATGACATTGTAAGGAGTTAATTGCTTATTTTTGATGAATTTGTATACCTCTCTAATAGAATTCAATAAACAATATTTAAGTGTTTTATATTCGTATGAATGATTTCTCTCCATTAGTTTGTTTTAACTTCCTTTCTGAGTTTTGATCTGATTAATGCTGACTCATTACTAATTTAATATTGTACTAATTTTCAAATATGCATTCAATTTCTGATTTTGATATTACACAAAATAATGTCACGACACGAATTAAATTAATTTTCTGCTAAAAAAATACCGCTCAATGTTCCTAAAGTTTTCACTTCGTAAATCATGTGATTATGTTAATTATATAACGTCTAGCTCGTCAAACATAATAATTATTTATCGTGAGTAATTAAACTGTCTTTTACCGAGACGGAATTGTATCCGTATATAATTCACATTGTATTTTCGTTAATTAAATTTTACCAACAATTAAAAAGTACCCGAATCTGATTATTACCTATTGTTACCTAAATTTATAAATTCTATTGGCTGTTTAAATATTACAAAATATACTTTGTCTCTATTTTTCTAGGAATTCTTACGCATATCTTATCAATGACGTACTGTGATCTACTCAAACAGTAAAACTAGCGAAGTGTAAAAGAAATAAAAAAAAGTATGCTCAATTTAACGAGTGTGGAACGCCGATACCGCCTTCTTTATTTTTGCATTAGCGTTTACCCGTGGCTTCGCTAAAGATAATATCGCATTAACATTAGGCTAAAATTAAAGCTCAATCCCAATATATCCCAGTTTGAACAAAGCGATATCCGAGCACATTACAATGGAACCACTATCAATTTATAAACTATTAGGAGCCACTTGTCACTTTGTTAATACAGTTTAAGCCAAGAGAGCTCTGATATGACAGGATTGTTTTTTGAAGTTTAAGCTTATGGTTAATTCTGATATATAATATAATTATAACTCACCAGGGAAGCTGAACGCTGTTGCTTACTCAGGTCGTGTTTACTCCTACTGCGATCTTCTCCGGCATCAGAAAACTGGCCAGACTTACGGCTGCTGTACAAAATACAATTTATTATATTTATTAGATTTATTTTATTTCAACATAATGTGCATCATAAGACAATAGCATACCAGTAGGAACGTATGCTTGGCAGTATAATAGTCATCCCCAACTTGAAAATAGATCATTAAGAGCTTTTCATTACGCTCTAGTAACATTGATGCCTTAAGACTGACTTGGTACTGACATCAATCTAAATACTAGTTTCCAAACACACTGTCAATGATTTCATTAATTTGAATTAGTTGTTCACGTTCATTGTACCATTCGATATGTAAGAATAAGGCTGTGATTGCAAGAACAAGGATACGGAAACATAATAAATATCCTTTATTAGGTGTTCGCGAATAATATGCTTGAATACTTTGCCTTACAATAAAACCTCTGTAGCTGTCTACCGCCATGGAGTTGGGGCGATCGCGATGGCTTCAACGTTCGAAAAAACAATTGACTACAAAAATGTCTTCAAACTATCGTCTGTTAAAGTGAGTACTATTTTATAAGTTTGAATCCTTTTAAAGGCATTTTCATTAGGAAATTGAAGATTCTTAAATTATATTGTGTGTATTAAAATTTTTACTAAATTTTAATTTAAATTAATTTGATTATTAGATAAAATTAAAACTGGATAAATAAATAAATCCTATTATTTTACTATATGTCATTTTTTATAACCAATATGGTAATACATATGTCATAGTAGTTGGAAAGTACCTTTAGTAGGTTTGAACACAAAAAGTTGTAAAGATTTTCGTGTTTTGTTTTGCTTTTAAAAAGAATATTATTAAGCGTACAATGAAAAACTATACCTGTATGCTTAGAGTCAAGTGAACAGCTATTAAGATTTTGTAATTTTACTATTTTATTGATGGAGTATATATTTTCAATAAGTATTGCAAACGAAATAAAGAGAAATGGATAGCAACTAGTATATTCGTTAAGTAATATTATGTATATTAGTTGTATTTTATATTACTGTACATGATTGTATACGACTGTATTCATTTTAAATCAAACTCAAATAGTATCTCAGTCTTGAGTTATTTCACTGTCAGATTACTATCCTTAGGGTTTGAATTGTTTTTGTATTATAATTTAAAAGTGGCTATAAAAACTAATAATGAAGCTACCATACTATAAAATATATAATAGCAATATTTTCTCGCGTTTAAAACGATTTTTATCATGATTAATAAAGCAAACGTAAGCAGAAAAAATGCGCGCGTCAAGAGACTGCAGAAATAAAGAAGAAAAAATACAGCTGAGTTACAACACTGAAAGGTGATTACTTCTTGCTAACCACATTTCTAAATGGCACTCAAAAACATGGTCATCGCATCTAAGAGGAATAAATAATATACAAAAATGTAAAATACAATGTAATTAACTATTGCCATCAGTAAATATTGTAATATTAAAGCAAGCCTTATATAATTGGAACAAAAAACTTTTATCCTACACCAGAAGCCTTGAGGTATTCGGTTGCTTATTTCTAAATATGAGTATTAGGTTACCGTTGACCCAGGATTCAATCATGAAAGATAAGTCTCCAATTCACTATTGGATTCAAGTAGACAATAATATACTTCTAAATGCTGTTCAATAAAAAAATGCGATAGATCGCTACAGGGGGATTCGTATAATATTTAGAAACCCAAGCTAACGCCGTTAGTATATTGTGCAGCTTTCATAAAAAACAGAGTTAGATGATGCTAAAACTTGTACATACAAGTTTACATACCCAACTGGATCGCGATTAAAGAATAAAAAAAATGATTCAAGTGCCTCATTTCAGGGTTAGATGTTTTAGTTTATTGTGTGATCACTTTGTCTGCGAGCGTGATGACAACTAGATTCAAAATATCTCTTAATTGTCACCACTGTTTTAGGGGTCGGATTCGTGTAAAAAAACCAAACGGGAAATATTCAAATAAATGTATGTGTACACTTTATTCACGCAGATAAAAAGAACGTCGGGTGTTTAATGTAATTTTCTATCAGCACGTCGATAAATAAATTTGAAAGTGCAATAGCATTTCACAGATTCCTACACGACGTCCAAGGATATTATAAACTATTTAAACATTTAGTCATTTAATAACAACCAAAACACATTAATAATATACGAGCAACCGCCCACAAGACTTCATCTACGTTTTGTATAAATGATGAGACCATATATATCTTCGTGTAACTCTAACGGTTTATACAGTTCACGCCGAGCTATCTTTTAGATGGCTGTTTTTGTTTCAACTTACTTAACGGTTATTATTATGGCAAATATAAATAATATCGTTATTGCATTTCACATAGTATAGTAGCAGTATCCAGATACACCAACACCAGTAACTACTATAGCGATTTGTCTGACGACGCGACACAATTAGTAGGTTCATCCATGGGCCCGTGGGCGCTCCGGTACGGGACATTGCAGATTACAATTTAAAAATGTCTATAAAAGATTGTATTAATCCGTCATAAAAACAATAATCTCAATTAAAAATCCGATGTATAATAGTTAAATAAAATAATAATAGTTGCTCACGATTAAAACGATATTTAACATGATTAATAAAATAATTGAAAGCAGAAATGATCACCGCCGTCCTTATCTACTTAGCCGTCACTAGCAACTCCAGAGGAGTTGTAAATGCGTTGCCAGCCTGTGTTTGTGAGGCGAGGTTGGAAGGGGAGAGAAGAGGGAAAATATCAACAATGAAAACAAAAAGAAAGGCAACAATGGAATCACTGTTACTTCACGTCGGTGTTTCTTTGGGTCGGGTGGTAGGTACTACCCCGATCGAGCCGACCCATTCATACTGAAACCAGTAATAGCTTCAGCGTGGCTCTATCCCCTATAAAAATATAATATAATACCTTTATGAATATGCATGATATATGTATAAGCTTTGATATATATTACTGTAAAGTATTATCAAAATCTGGTTAATGTTTTTTGAGTGAAAAAAATAATGAATTATTGTTAGGTTGATGTGTATATATAGTATATCTGAATGCTGGTATATCTCAAATAGGTAAACGTAAACATCATTGTGAACCAGTTTTTCTTGGAAGACGATGGGGGGCTGATGTAACTTGTCTCCACAGGAGGGATACCTCTCATTCCCCTGCACATGCGCCCCGTATTGCGTTAAAGAGTAACACATTTTTTGCCGTTGAACTGTTTTACATACATTGAAACTTGCAGCGACAAATGGAGTAATCAATCAAATGGACGATAATAAATTATGGATGCTCTATTTACCCATAGGATTAAATAACTATGTAAATTGGAAATTGATTTTATGGGAGTCATCTACGTGTTACTAGATGGCGGTGTAGCGAATCAACTGCAATCAATGCGGAATAAATTTTGGTATGCGTAGATTTTTGATCACGGAAAATACAATAATAACAAACGCGTGTAGAACCGCGGGAACAACTAGCTTAATATATGCTTAAACATGATCATATATTTAGATATTGCAGATCGTGTATTGATTGCGTAATTTACGAGTTACAATTAATTTATTTATGGTATATTAAAACATATAAGAATAAAATTTGAATGAATTTGTATAATTTTTTAATTTCGATTTTTACGTCTTTTAAATCTCCGATCTTATTAACACCTAATAAAATATTTCAAAAATGAAATGTGAACGATGTTGCACAGTTTATTTGTATTGTATAATAAAGTCATAAATTTTTGTATTAAACCGTACATCACTTGTGAAGTGCTTGACCAAGTTGAAAGCGGTTTTTGAATTGATATTCAAGCGATTCCAATCTTTAATCGTAAAAGATCATTTGAATGTAACACTTTTTAAAACGACATATTATATATTTTAGTCTCATAAACATTGAAAACCCAATCTATACTGATCCCTGAGCTTATATAGATTGTCCAGAATACGTGTGATTGTGAATTTCTAGTAACTATAAAAGATAAAAATTTAGGACTGGTATTAATGTAAACATGCGTAATTATTTTCTCCTTTAAGCTGTGTGCACGCTCCAGTTTATTTTCTAAATCCTCTTCTTCATTTTTTGCATTAACATCCAACAAAGGGCTATACTCTAAATTTCAGGCCACAAAGTTATTAGGAAGTTAATAAAAATCTGTTGGAAAAGTCTGCCCTAAAATACATAAATATATGAAAAAGAGTTTTACATAGAATGGAGTTAATAAAAACTTGTTACACATATTTACCTGAAAAATTTAATTTGAATTTTCTTGTGACTGGATACAATTAGAGATCACGCTGTAACTCGTGACTAACTCACTATGGTAAAGAAGAAAACTTGACATTAAGTAGAAAGAAAAGTACTGACCCGGAGGCAAGCTTCCGATGTGCTCGCCTGCCGCCGCTTATCATTGACAGCGTACTCATCACTGCCGACATTGTGCCTCAGTACCTCCACTCATGAGAACTGTAAAAAAATATAATTCAAAGTCAAATTCAAAAATGTTTTGTTTAATTTAGGCCCTGAGAAGGCACTTGGGAACGTCAAAACTACCACCAGTTCAGATAACAACCCAGTCATCGACTTGAACCGGCAACAAACTCGATCTGGTTTATCTTTGCATTATAAATAACATATTTCTAGAGGAGTTTTTGACGGAATTTTAGTTTGTCAATTAGTGTACTTTATATTTTATTCATATTCTTGTGTTATTTGACTCTATATTGTGTAAATTTGGTGGTGTTTTACGTAATATATTTTAGTGTGCATAAGTGAAGTGAATGGAAAGTAATACCGCGGATCATGAGATTCTGAGATGCCACAAAGACTCCATGAAAGGTTCTAGCAAGGGATCCACCATCTTGTTAGAATATTGATTCACACGATGCTTAATATTGAAATGATCGCACGACTCTTGTGATATTATTGACTACGTGACAATGGCAGTAATAATCGAAAAGATTGATGGCCAAAAATAAAGAAAATAAAAACATATTTCTATAGACATATACAGTTACATTTGGTGGATGCACAGAGGGAGACTAAATTCCAGACGTCACCATTAATGAATGATGAAATACAATAAACTTGTTTACTCAGTGCAAGTTTTTATCAAATCTAATTTTTAATCACAATTTCCCGGTTTCGTTAACATGTTATGTATTAATTTTATTTGACATAATTTATCTCCATCTGTAGTCAGATAGTATGCAATGAGCCCCAGCTTTCAGTGTAGGATCGTGTCGTGATGGTACCGTATTACTGTGGTTGAATTTTCTAGTGCCCACCTGAATAACTACAATTCTCAAGTAAAAAATCTCTCACTAAATATTTATAGGCGTATTCCTATAGCTGCCTCGTATATATCTGATGTATATGTAGATATCCTACTATAACATATTTAAATGTCTTCTCAGTAGTTCAAACTCAGTGAAAAAAAAATCTGGGAGTGCAAAACTAAACTCTTTAATATTTATTTATATATTTATATGAAAAATGATTATTACACTATTGAATATTTTTTCTTATACATTTTACTATCACTCTATGCTATGTGGGGATACAATTCATAATTGTTCATATTGTTAAATTGATTGCTATGAGAATATTGGCTGTAGCTGCAAGTTTAGGGGCTAAGAGTTTATGGAAGTTGGTTATTAGTTCTAACACAGTTTTGAGAATGTGCTAAGGTAAGGTAGAATAGAACTGACATGTTCTTTGTGAGCGGATAGCCTTAAAATTAATAAAAAAATAAATATTAACTGTATTCTCTTTTCAATTTGTAAATTGATTGAAGTGTATATTATTTAAATTAAATAATTTGTAAATTTAAATTATTAACATTAGTCTAGTTTTCATGGTCTATTGTTACTCAGAGCAATAGTTATATACATTTTTATACAGTTTATTAATCAATCAAATATATGATAAGCTGCACAATCTCAATACAAAATATCAATGTTATATGTACACAGACCGCTGTACTACGAGTCACTAGTCTTACACAAACACAATACGGTCGGTCACGTAGTTCGGTGAAGCTGTGAAGGCATAGTAAGGCGTAGTCAGTTCGAAAAAAAAAATCGGTCACGCTTTAGCAACATTTCGCTGACGAGAAACTATAAGTTTTTGTCCTGCATTCCTTGAAATATATATATATATTATATAGATATTCCAATACGGAAATTATTTACGTAATACTCATTTTGCTATGACTCTGACATTTAATACAAAACATAATAAGAACCGCAACGGTATATATAATTATATATAGTATAAATAACACCCAACGATTTTTTTTTCTCGAACTACAGCTTCAACGGACTACCCAACAGCCAACGAATTTCATTCCCTTACTATGGAATATACTAAAAAATGTTTAGAAAGGATAAATTGTAATAAAGCTTAATAAATTATTCAAAAACATGAACATTAAATACCCGATTGATACTAATAATAAGCTTTGTTCAAATATCTGCGAATTTGAACGCACGATAGAACGTTTCAATAGTTTTTTTTATAAACTTGTTTTCGCAAAAGGGTCATTTAGTATTGGTAAAAGAAACGGAGAGAGGGCTGATCGCAATTTGATACGATTTAGTACTCACTCCTTTGACGTGTTGTATGAGCGTAATGTTAAGTCACCAAGATTTGTTATTCATCATATAGCTACGTATATACAAATCAGAGTGAAAGTCGTTGTTATTTCAAAAAGATTTAGATGCAGGTAAGAGAGTCGTTGTAATCAAAGTCCGTTGAATGTCTTGAGATTAGCAACTACATGCTTGACAAAATTATCGAACGATTTGATTGTAGACTCCTTTTACATCAAGCCTAAAAGATCGAATGGACATGTACGGAGATTATCGCAGAGCATTATGTGCCCTAGTCTCTTCGTGCTAAACCTAGGGCAATCTTGAAGCAAGTGTTCAAAATGTTATCGCAGGGGCAGGTATTGTCGTCAATAATCTTAAAGCGATTAAGGTACTGGTTATAATAACCATGCCCAGTTAATATTTGTGACATATGGAATGAACAGTTGGGCTCAACATTTGCACCATGCACTCTTGCACTATAACGCATTACAGCGTTTATAATATTGGTATGATCAAGAAGTTTTAATACTATGTTATTAAGGCCCATTACAACACTTAACTACCTCTTAGAACGATCTTCCACAATATATCCTCTAGCATTTTTAAAGGACCGATATAAAAATCAATTTAATATGCTTGATTACAGTTTTTTATGCGATACTACAAAATATAGGGCTGCCTACACAATAATATTTTTCAAGTGCTCAATAAAAGCTTTAAATCAAAAACTGTCTATGGCTTTGGCGTACTTTATTGACAAATTGTAGAAGAAAATTGGTCAAGTAAGACCAATTACAGTAATTGCATGTATCAGGCAACAGCTAAAGGCGAGGTGTGCCTTGCACCTTTGAGCCAGTTGTCAAATAAAATCGGCTGAGTGCCTTAAGCGCTCAGATAGGTCGCGAATTGCATGTGTCGGGCAGTAGCCCAGGCCGAGGTGTGCCATGCACCCTTGAGCTAGTTGCCCAAATAAAATCGGCCGAGTGCCCCAAGCGCTCGCCGTAATAGTCTGGTGAAGCTGTTAAGACCTTGCTAGGTCAATGGCGTAGTCAGATCGAAAAAAAAACAAACACAGTTCTGATAGTAGGTGTTATCGCCTTAAGTAAAAAAAATAATATAATTTTCATGATTTAAAAACCAAATAGTTTTAAAGACGTCATTTAGTGTTTCCTTTTTTACTTTATTATTAGTATATACTTATTGAAATTAGTGCTGCGATTTCTTAAAAGTAGCTTAAATATGTTATCATTTAAAATATTGCGACTTTATTTTTTCTATACATACAATAAAAATGTAAATCTAACAAGTAAATCTATTTTCTAGATTTTTGTGAAAAAAATTGTTGTAGGTATCTTGGAATAAGTAATAGAATATATAATTTTTTTTAAATGTCATCTGTCTGTTTGTTTGACACGTATAACTGCTAAAGTACTGCGTTTACGATAAAGAAGACCTCACCAAGAACATCATAAATCCTCGAGTAACATTTATTCTTGGTTTCATTAAAATCGGTTCAGTCTATTAAAAGTTATTGTCATTTTAATAACGACGTAACTTAAGTAGGAGAGAAAAATAGATAAGTCGACGGACTTAATACATTCAGATGATTTTATTAATCACTGTTTTTTACATTAGTTTCAACGCGGACGGAGTCGCGGACACATCTAGTATTAGATAGAATAAAGTCTTGCTTATGTTCAAGGTACAGCTGTGTTATCTATATAAATAAATAATATAATAGAGAAATCAGTTATTATTTAGAAAATCTAGGCAATGTACGAAAACATAAAACTAGTTGCTTTATAATAAGCTTTCAACTTTGTAACACCTTACAGCGTAGAGATAAATCATAAGAAAACTTGACAAAATACTAAGAGAAAATACTGACAACCCTACGGGCTTTATTGAGTAATAAATATTTATCGCACATGAGATAGGACCGCGACAAAACTGCCATATCTGAAGGCAGTCGAGGATATAAAATGTAAAATACTTTAGCTAGTATACACTGTAAGGAAAGCAGAAATTCTAAACCTTTTCAGATGGACTCAAACTTATATATCTCTGTAATATAAACCAACTTTGCTGGCGGTTTCTCTAAAGTGGACTCTAAAATTAATTATTGTTAAGGAATTTTTTAATATTGTTAATAATACTTGGTTTATTTTATATCGAAATATGTATTTCAAAGCTTTTTTTACATAAGTAGTCGTCATCCTACGATGGAACTTCGACTTTAATTACTTCATTTTTTTATTTCAATATTTGTAGATTTATTGTTTAAGAGTGTACAATTATTGTAGATTAGTAGAGGTAAGTATTGTGAATTGTGACGGACAGTTATCCATAACAGTAAAATTTGTCAATATCTACTAAATAAAATAGATACATAGATGTATAGATATTTAATTACTTACACAATGGATTCCGCAAAAATCCAATATATTTAATAATCATAAGCAAATGGTTTAATTCGTTTAAAATCATGTATCTCATGCCGCGTTTTTATATTTTTAATTTTCTTTCTCAGCTTAAAGAGGTCGCTGAAATTGAAATATAAGTTATGATATCGCCAATATTATTAGTAATTTAGATTTTAGACTGTTCACACTGTTTTATAATAGTCAATATTTGATTTTTTTTTGGTAAAATATATAAATACTCCAAGCGTGATCAGGCATCCTCGTTAGGACTCGCTATCGGAGCAACTAATTTGTGCGAGTATGCTCATATGATTTTTAAGCTTAGATGCTACCCTTAAATAAAATGATATAATACGAGAAAATAATCGCAAGCTTAATTTAAAATTATAATAATGCTCAGTACCGAGACCGCACTCCGCAATTTGTCTCTACTCCATCATTCAAAACCGTATTCATTACCGTGTACACACAGCTTAAGTACTAAAGGGTTATATATTATATAGAATTCTTCGTTACGTACTTTATTATTTATAGATATCGATAAACGAAACATTACCTTCTTATAAAGAATTGAAAATATAACTCGTAACCTAGCGACTAGCTCCGGTTTCGCATGGATAAATTTCATCATCATGGATCATTAAATTTGGTATACACGTTCTCACGAGTACATAAAAATGCACAGGTTGCTAGCTCTATTAGTATATAAACAGGAAAGTCCATGACGACGGAGGTTTGTTGTTCGTTCACGCAAATCTACTTAATGCGACACCTTAAAGCGAACCATGAAGTTGGTTAGTAATGTACAGATACGTTTTTCTATAAATCGTACACTTAAAGAGTATTTCGTTGAAAGTAAAAAATAAAACTATGAACGGTTATGTGTAACTTAAAACATAATTACATTCCATACAATTGAATATATAAAAGTCGCAACCACAGTAAGACATCAAGGGGAACGCTAAATGAAAGTGCAAGTTTTACCGCGTCATGTGGTAACTCGTAAACCGCAAGATTAATGGAGTATTTCCCCTGCGATGGTCCAACTGTCGTTATATTATATCGCTCATGTATACGAAGGGGTAGTATGTCAACTTTGCTTCAAGATTATTTTACTACTGCGGCGGAGCGTAGTACTCGTTACAACACAGTTATTTACTTATGCATTTGCATACCCACCAATGTAGCCTGGTGAAGCTGTTGAGACCATGCTAGGTCAATAGCGTAGTTAATTCAAGAAAAAAACTCTTACCGATCATCACACGATCCGCCATTCTGTTAGTTGCTTTTATTATAAAAATGCTACAAAAATAAAGTACGTTCTTTTTTCAATAATTATGTGATGAGTTTAATAAAAAATGAAGGAAAAATAATATAATTATATTCGTTAAAAAAATATTATAACAATGATACGCTATGACTGCAATCTTATTTAAAATTCATTATCCCCTGAAGTAGTAATCGCATAATATCATAAAATTAAACTAAAAACTTCGCAATATTTTATGATTAACGTACAATCAAGATTTGACAGCATGTTTTCTTTTATGACGTCTATTAATTGTTACGTAGACAGCTCTGAAAGTCAATGGATATCCTATCTCTCAGAGGGCACTATTATTTTTGGATTATACTGTGCCTATTATGAAACAAAATACAGCCACTTTACCGTGCTACTATATGAAAAAGGTGGAGTACAGCAAGTATGTACTCTACTGTTCATTTCATGTATAGTGTTTCTCTCAGCTACAAATGAATGAATAGTAAAACATAGTGTCGAACGCAAACTAATGACGGACCACATGAAAGACCGAAATTCTAACATTAACAATAGAGATTACATGTGTGAAGAGATTACCAACTATAATCTCAAAATAATATATTATGTCCAGAATCGTTGTCCCACCTAAGAATATCACTAAACTTTGAAAATTGAAATTTTTTTTTGAAATCGTTTGAAAATTTTGGTGAGAATGTGATCCTTAATCTCAATGTATTTAACGGACTTTGAAATCATCACGACTCTCAAACTTGTATCTAAATCATGAATGATAAATGATGACATGAATCTTTGTGGCGTTTTATAAAAACTTCATGCAACGCGTCAAGGGAAAGGTAACTCGTCTGAAATTGCGATCGCCTCTCTGTACTTTTATATTGCTACCTCCAAATATATTTGTGCCACACTAACAAACTTGAAAAAAATGGTATATAACGTATAAACTATGTTGACGACTACAACGAGTCATTAGAGCAAAGCTACCGATATGAAAAATAAAGTAACTTAGGATCATATGTCCATAAACTTTTGGTCTGATAATTTAAAATTTTCTGATGGAATATTGTCTAATATTATTTTCAAAGACTATCATAGATTTACCAGTCTATGAAATTTGTAGTTCTTTTACCTTTTGAAATACCATAAGTTTCATCTGCACACATTTTACTTAATTATTTACAGCTACGTAACAACAATGCCTACTAGTTCAACCATCTTTTTAGCTGTTTCAGTATTTAACATTTCGTGTTTTTTCAGTCATTTTATTACTAGCTTCAGATTTAACTTTTTGAGGTACACGTCGCGCAAATAAAATCACACCTTTTTACTAGCAATGAGACGTGACGGTAGCTAACTAATTTCAAGCGGAAGTGCCAAACATCATTCAATCAAGTATTTATGATGGATTTTTGCAAATTAATGCTTTCTTCAACTAAACAGTTTCACGGTTTTAAGTGGAAGACACCTTCACTATTATAATGTTTGCCATATTAGCACATATGGCATATATCGCACATATGTGCCAGTTACCAATTATCAAGCATGACGTTTATCCAGATGCTCCAATAACGATATTGATGATATCGGGCGTCCCTTAATCAGCTTTGTACCTTTTGTGATCGTAGTTTTGTATTTATTGTACATTGTATCTTTATCATCGTCGTGTGAATAAAGTGAACAAGCTGTTCTTTATTATTATTTGTGCATGAAGTTTATATCTATGGAGAATTTATACGAATTAATAAATGCTGAGATACTCGACACACCATTTCTGTGCGAGGTTAAATTACTCCGCCAGTATTACTAACTGGATAATTTATTTTGACATACCGATGACATATAATTTATATTTGAGATATAATAAGCATAGACTGCGAGTTTTTGGCGGGATTTAGCATGTTCTGTAGTAGATATTATATTTTATTTATAATCGTATATTATTTGACTCTATATTTTGTATTATTGCTGGTGTTTTATGTAATATAGATCGGTTATTGTACACAAGTGAAGTGGATTGGAAATTATACCACGGAACATGAATACTGAGATGTCACAAAAACTCTCTGGAAATACGTAACAAGGAGGCCGCCAATTCGTTAGAACATTGAAATAATCAAAAGACACTTGTAATGTTATTACTTGACAATGGTAGTAACAATCTAGAAGAATGGTTGCCCAAAATAAGTATATACTAAGAAAGATAATTTTAAAAACTAGCTGTGCCCGCGGCTCAAGCGCCTTTGTTTGTGGTCGTTATTTTCGACTATATTACATATTATTAAAATAGTACCGGATCCGGTAGACAAACACTGTCTTGTTACATATTGTAATAAATTGTTGATAGAAATAGTTTTTATGTCATAAATCTAAGCATTAAAAATAAAAGTAAAATTGGCCTTAAAGTTTTACATAACAGCACCACATATCTGATCCATTTCCAACTAATAATCATTCATACGAACCCATGGATACTACAAAAATTACCAATTACAGTAGAGACATTGAAGAGGGACCGAATTACAAACATACACATGCCGGTATTTCATAATAATATTTTTTTTTATATTTCATGAATGTTAAAAATTAATACATATATCTAATGATCAGTGACTTGCATTAGATTTCATAACATCACGAATTGTAAACGAAATTTAATAAAATTTTAGTTTTTAATTGTTTATTTTATGATTTCTTTTTGATAGTTAATAGATACAAATATCAATGGTAATTCTTAAGCTCTATCTATTTTGAAGTTATGTATACCTCCCGTGTACAACATTTCATTGAAATCAGTTGGGCATTAAGTTTAATGTCAGTTTTTGTTTATTATTTTCTTAACTACAATATCAAAGTATTACAGACAATTATTGCAGTTTATCAAGTAAACAATAAATTAAGCTTCAGTGTTGTAAGATTATAAGAAAATTGGTCAAATAAAATTCGAACTTGTATGAGTAAACAGTTAAACAAAAAATTCAACGGCATATACGCCGTGGTAATAATATATGTTCATCGCGAAATCTCGATATATAAATGAATACAGAAACAGAATCATACATTTGTGCACATAGATATGAAATGCGATAATAAGGAAATGACGCCCTCTATGTGCAGTCACTAAAAACGAATGTAACTATTTATGTTTTATAAGAATAATGTATTATGAAAAGATAGACCAGATCGAGTTACGTGTCGGTTCTTCTCGATGACTGAGCTGGTTGTCCGAACTGGTAGTAGTTTAGATGTTAATTTTTCAGCCTTTTCGGGTTTTTCGTTTAATACGATTATTAAAAAGATACTTCATCTTTTCAAAGGCTAGTTTAACACAGGAAAAAAGCGAAAATGATCTAAAAAACAATTATAAGAATGTTTAGTTCCATTAAACTAAAAGCTCATGTTGTTGTAATAAAAAATATGTTTTATAATTCGAACAATTTAAAATCTCGTTCAAAATCAGACAAAATGCAACGCTGCCTGTCTACCATTATACAACAAACGCTGGACTTATAATTAAATACTTTTTACGATATCGAGCTTTACTTGGTAATAGTTAAAGAGTTTAGAATGTAGTTTATACTTAGAAGGATCGGCGATAAACTCGCATCTAAACCGCTCTTGTGGAGATGTAATCATTTGACTAACATAGGGTTTCCATTTTTTAATAGAGTTGATACGAAGCAAAGATGTTTAAATATTCCCTTATTCGAAGTGTTTCGAATAGTTTACTTCGTTTCATTTCAGATATACGTGTAAGCGTTTGTGAATCATACAATTAAAAATATGTCAATTAATAGCTTAGAATAGTTTAGCTAGGTTAAATCGGTAAGTCGATAATATCCCAAGCCGAGGTGTGCGTGCACCCTTCTGCTAGTTACCTAAACAAAATCAGCTGAGTGCCTTAAGCGCTCGCCTTAGTAGTCTGGTGAAGTTTTAAAGGCCGCAAGGCTAATATCATAATCTCTTCGAAATTTAAGATGTTTAAATAAATATAGATCGACAATAATCGTCAATTTTTAAAGAAAGAAAAATTAAATCCACTGTCAATTGTTAATCTATAGGTACATATAATAAGAATGTAAATCTGACATGTCCGTATTCTTAGATTTTTGAAAAAAAAATTGTCTTCGGTTTCTAGGAATAGATAATAAAATATATCTCCATCAATTTTTCAAATATTTGTCTGTCTGTTTATATGTACACGCATCACTGCTAAAACACAGCGGTTAAGATAAAATCATAAAGTATATCTTCGAGTAATATTTAGTATTTGTCTTACTATTATATTGTAATTTAAATGACGACGCTAATTAAGTACGAGAGTAAGGTATATAAATAAATAGACTTAATACATTCAAATCACTTTATTACTCGCTATTTTATCCTTTGTATAATAGATATGCCTCTGATATGAAAAGTAATGATTCCATTTCCTCGGGTGTTACATTAACGTCCAGTACATTATGACTTCCTCTCCATAAGCGAGATATCACGAAGAACATCTGTATTTTTTCTCTCTGTAGAGAGAGAGACTTGAAATTGCAAAAATATACTTTTATATGTTTTAGCGTTTCACTACGACCTTACAAGAAATTAAATAAATATCAAAGGGAGAAAGCGGAAATGTTGTAACTTGCATTTTGGGATTTTCGGGAAAATTACTTTTAACCATGTTCTTGTATAAAAAAATACTGCTTTGAATGTTTTGGGTCTCGCACTCCTATAATCCAATTTTTCACCGATACGACCTTCGTTTTCTGCCTAGTTTTAGCACTACACATAAAAAAAAAGTTTTGAAGTAGTTTTTTGGCTCTGGTGTAAAGTTGGCTTTTTCAAGTTACGACAATTCTGCTTTCTTCCGCCGATATGTTGTCTAGTATAATAAACACGCTAAGTTAAAGAGTGGACTGGCTCTGAAGTGCCGCTGCCGTAACATGTATACTTCTATACTTAATACCATAAAGCTGAAGAGTTTGTTTACTTGAACGCGCTAATCTCAGGAATTACTAGTCCGATATGAAAATTTCTTTCAGTGTTAGATAGCTCATTTATTGAAGAAGGCTATTAGTATTTATAATCATGCTGAGACCAACATGAGCGGAGCACTAAAGAACAATGTTTTAAAATCGCTCTTTTTATCCTTTTGACAGCTACCGCTGCGTGTTAGTCCAAAGTGACTATTCCAGCGGAAAGAAGTCGCGGGCAGAAGCTAGCTAACATCGATTTATTTTTGATCGATTCGGAATATACAAACACTCTTTAATATCATAATATATATGCTTTTGTCAAATCTTTACATATATCTTTGTCTGTGTGTATGTAACTGAACTCCTCCTAAACGGTTGTATGTATTTTTGTGAATGTTCAGGTGCATTCAAGAATGGTGTAGATTTCTAATTGGACCTGGTAGATGGCGCTGCGGCATTATATAGGATTTTTTTATTATCAAGGTAGAATAACGTCCGCTGGGCCCACTAGTTACACTGTAATTTTATGTTGTAATTAACAATATGTAATTTTACCTATATGTAATCCTTATGTTAGTGTGCTAAATATACAAATTAAAATAAAATTAGTATGTACATTGCTCCCATACAAAGCCGGGGAATGTCGATAGGCTACAATTCATAAATACACTAGCTGATGGGGCCACGTGTTGCTGTGGCTCAGTTGTTACATGTTGAATTAAAATTATTATAATATAAAAATGAAACAAAATCGATACAGAAAAAGCGAGGTTACGTAGTACATAGTTTAAAAGAACACGCGCCCCATAAAATACACTGAAGTTGAAAAAGGAATTCAAAATTAAAACGTAGCGTCATCTATGAGATATCCATAACAGTTGGTCCTACAATTTTCTGTCAACAAATTAAATAAAAACGCCATCTGTTCGAAACTACTGAAACTTACAATTGATAAAAATAATCAACATTGATAATAATTTAATTTGTAATAAGAAAAATATTGAGGCCATTCCTCGAATTATAAATTATCCTATCTCTCAAGTTGGACCAAATTATACAAAAATGCCAACTTTTATAAAGAACTGTATAGTAGTTTTGGAGTGCATCATAGTCAACATTATGACAGTGGATTTTTATATAATCGTATTGTTTAAATTGATCACAAAATTATAAGTATCAAATAAATTAGAAAGAAATCTATCATCTGGAGTCCTGCGATCCTGCTATATTGGCGGATGTTATACCTATAAATTAAAGTTACACGAGTTCTATGAAGATCCAAAGGAACACAAAAACGTAGCCGGCTACTAATACTATAGTAAGCAATAAAATTATTCCTGCACTCCAACGTTTCTTTAGAGCGGCGGTCTGCTGTCCAAACCCATGAATAATTTGTGAGCATCGAGTGGAAACATTCAACAGCGATGCCCGAAGTGAAACCGGTTCAGAGATTCCGCGAGTTTAGACATAAAATACTTTTTTCTTTCCCTCTGTGTCTGGGGAGTGGAAGTGGCCGCGGGCGCTCTGCGAGCTTCGAGATTATCTTGACGTAATTAAATCGTAGAGCTGTACGAATGGTATAATTTCATAAATTATAATTATACTTATTTCCTTACATGTTATAAAGGGCAATGTTTATCTGTCTATATACCGCTTAGTGTGGTTATGACACAAACACAGTAAATCGATTAACATTTTTGTTTATTCCATGTTTTTTATACTTTATAGATTTTATTTTATTTATTATTCACCAATAGATAGAGTGATTCACTATGAAGGTTTAGGTTATATTATATATAATTTGTCTAAGTTTTTGTATAGTCAGGGCGGGACAACGTTCGTAAGGCCCGGTAGTTAAAAATAATTAGAAAACAATTTACGTAACTGCAAATAGATTAAGCGTTATGACATATTTATTTCCCAATTAAAAACTTTATCAAGGCAAATGTCTTGAATATTATTATTTTCCTTCACGTAAGAAACCGTTAAAAATAGAACAAATGCACTTAACAGATCCAGAGTTAATGAGTGACTAACTCACTAATAGCGTTCATGTTATCAGCGGTTATCGAAGCGTCCCATCACTATCCTGTCCACAATCTATAGGGACAACTACAACCTGCTTTGATAATTATACGACAGGCATCGTTGGTTTCCTATAAAACATTTAATTGTGAGCGGATATATGTTATCTAAGTGGTATAAAATAAATCTTCCCGCCGCTCCGCATGCGTTTTACGAGTATTTGTTAAATGATTGATGAAAATATCCATACATAACTCACCAGTACATGGCGCTGCAGCTTATCGATGCTTGTACCATTCAATCGATCACTATAATTCAAAATCACTATAATAACTGCACAGTGGCAGATTTTCCTAAGGCCCAGGAGGTTGAAGCCTAGGGCGGCCAGATATTAAGGGCTATGAAACCTGACAAAAATACACTGACGCAGGGGTGGTTGGTACTTACTACATGGCTTGGGGCGTAGGGCGGGTGGCCAAGACTGCAAATCCGCCACTGTATATGCAGTTTATTTGAACAGAAAATATTTACATAATGTCTATAATGTTATAATTTAACAATCTTCTTCTATACATATAATAAGAATATAAATGTAATGTGTCTGTACTTTTCCATTATCGTACAGGACTAAGTAATAAAATTCATTTCAATCATTTTTAGAAATGTCTGTCTGTCTATTTGTATGAACACGTATCACTGTTAAAGTACAGAGTTCACAATAAAACCTCACCAAGAAAGTCATAAACCATATCTTTGAGAGTAACTTACTTTTTGTTTCATTAAAATCAGTCTACTCTATCAAAAGTTATTGTAGTTTGAATGACGACTCGAGTTAAATACGAGAAACAGTAGTAATCCATACTACTATTATAAAGCTGAAGGGTTTCTCTATTTGGTTGAACGCGCTGATCTCAGGAACTACTAGTCTGATTTAAAAAAAATCGTTCAGTGTTAGGTAGCTTATTTATCGAGGAAAGCTATAGGCTATTAACACACTGAGACCAACGGGACCTGTAGAACAACAATGTAGAATGTTTCAAAATTGTTTTTTTTTTTCCTTTTGAGAACATCCGCTACGTGTTAGCGTTAGCCCAAAGTAACTATTCCACGCAGAGGAAGACGCGGGCAGAAGCTAGTTTAAAATGAAATAAGTAAGAAAAAAACCAACATGCAACAAAGCCATAGTTAGTAAATATATAAATATAATGTTCATTTCATATATAAACATCTTCTTTTAATTTTTCGTAACTTTCATGTTCCCAGTTTAAAAATTATCGGAACTATCATTAATTAGTCAACCCCCTTGAGGGTTAATTAAAAAAAATATTATGATTTTTCTATTTACTTTTATCAAAACAAAACCATCAGGTTTTTATATATTGTTCTCAACATACAAACTGTCAAGTGTTCGGCGAGCTGAACCGTGTCTAACAGGTGCGCGTGCGCAGCAACTCCCCAAGGACCCTCCGGCCCTCGGGTCGTAAGGTTAACGTTCAACCAACCGCGAAGTCAGTGCATTGAACTGTTTTCCCACGTAATGAATTTAAGTATAGTTCATATCTTTAAGTTTTTTCCTCACGCACCTTATGTTAGGTTATGTTGTTATCAAAGGTATTGTAACCCAAACCTATTAAGAAAAACTAATCTCAAATACAGACGCTAGAGCACTTGGTCATATAATAATGACAATATAAAACAGTTACACTCTTTTTATATAGCCTTGTCAAATATCCATGAGAAAAACGCGGGATACAGCTGAAGAGAATACTAAAGTTTATCAAATACACAGAAGTCACATCAAATGTATATTAAGTTATCGTATCATATAGTACAGTTTAAATGGTAATACATTTATGTGTGCTTATAATTATTTATTAAATAATATCACTAAGTATTGTAAAACAAGTCCTTTGCCATGTCTGTCTGTCTGTCTGTTCGCGATAAACTAAAAAACTACAGAACGGATATTCATGCGATTTTCACCAGTAAATAAAGTGATTCACGAGGAAGGTTTAAGTATATTATTTATCAATGTTTTTTTTTATTATCAGGATCGGATAAAGCCTACCGGGCCCGCTAGTTTTAAAAAACTAACGGGTGTGTCGTAAGGAGACAGGATAGAAGGCTTGAGTTAGTCGCCCAAACATCCCGAATCGGATGAGTGCCTTCAGCGCTCGCCTCAGTAGTTCGATGAGTCTGTAAAAACCTTTCCAGGTCAACAGCGTTTTCCTTTTGAAAAAAAAGGATAGAAGTTAAACTATTGTATTACAGGTTTAAAAAAAATTAAACACAATATCATTTTAATTTAATAAAATACAAGAAAAAACGTCACGTGATGTCCCCAATACTACAGTAGTACTGACCGAACTGTAGTAGAAGTACTGACTGTGCCCGACGTTACATAACTTCGGTGATCGAATGAGAACTGGTGTTTTCAACACAATACCCAACACAAAGTTTAGTCTTTTACTTCACTTTTTGTCACATAAAAACGTTACTGGTTTCAAAGATTTCCCATTATAAATTTCACTTCAAAAACGGGTCATAAATTTGTTAACTCTATTTTCTAAAAACCATTATTTCCGAGTTCTCTGATACCAAAATTAGGGTGGATCACAATATTTAGCTATACAAAATGAAATAATGAATAATTGAGTTCAGTTCTCGCAGTGCATTCAAACCCGAAGAGCCCTTCCGTGTTATAACAACGCGTAACAATGCGATGCTTCGAATCGTCGCAAATATAAACCGGCCAACATCAATACAGTTGTCACATTCGGAACATATGTGCTTTTAGCGTGGTACAAATTACAAGATACTTATTGATTGATATTATTTATTTCTACCAAAATTTTTGTATCTAAAAACTAGTGATGACTTAGTTTGTCTAACCATACGAGCGGTTTCTTTTTTCGAAATGACTACGCTATTGACCTAGCAAGGTCTTAACAGCTTCACCGGACTACTAAGGCGAGCGCTTAAGGCACTCAGTCGATTTTATTTTGGCAACCAGCTCAAGGGTGCACGGCACACCTCGGCTTGGCTGTTGCCTGTTGCATGCAAAATCGCGACTTATCTTAGCTAACCTAGCTGACTATTCATATATACATGAGTTGTTGAAACGTATATGTGTACCAAGCATACACGCCTCAACAACTCCTCTATATATTTATTATCGGAAAATTGAGAGTTTTTCAGTTCGATAAGGTAAAAAAAAAGTAAACCCTTCCACTTTCATGTGTAAGCGTGTAGGCGTGCACGTGTGTGGGGGTGATCGTGTAGTGTTGTAGCGGTGATGTATATTTATGTGTCACTTTATCGCGCAAGCAACGCACTCAAGGGCTCCCTACCGAGGGATCGAAACTAGGCTTGAGCCGCTGCCGTGGGAGGCTTATCGGGTGTGCGGGAGCAAAATTAAGCCCCAGACCACGGCGGCGTAATCTGTGGTTACGCGGGCGTGGGCGTGAACACGCTCTGTTTCGAGGGACAGGCTGGTACTGATCGTTGGCTGACGTGATTGAATCAGGAGGGTCGGTAAAAATGTGTCGCGGACGTCTTTTATAACGCGCAGCGTTAGGTACGGGTTCATAGTTTGCGGCGGATACCACTAACGGACTGGGGCCATACGAGCGGGCTGAAAAGGTCGCGGAGAGCGTAACGAAGCACCGCTGCGAATCAAGCGACTACGCTAGCTGAATGTATATTATAAGTGCGTTTAAAACTTTTAACGTAAATATTTTTTTTCATTAATAATCGTTTTAATTCCGAGCACTGGAGCACTGTGATTTCATTTACCATGCCTAAATATCGTTTATAAATTTTAAAACGTAAATAGTTTCAAAGAAGACATATAAGCAGACGACTCATATGATAAATGGTTACTTACCGTTGACTATGGACAATTACAACACTAGAGGCAACACTGTTGTGATAAACCGTGTTTAAGTTCCTTTTTGAAGAGTCCCATATTATGGCTGTACCAGGCAACTTATAAAAGTCTACTTGTCTGTCAATTTACACTCAATAAATTATTCACTGTCTCTCATACATTGGCACACCACCCAATGCGTTACGAGACAATGTTTATTGCAGTTTATTTATGGAAGCAGTAAACTTCAATTTGATTTTATTGTCAGAGGAGATGCGTCATGGTTTAGTATGAACATTATAATTCTACATCGACGTCCTAAAAACGGTCCCCCTACTGTATAAACTAAGCTATTGTTATTCGAAGTATATTAAAACTTCGGATGCATGGACAAGAATATAGTAGCATTCTATCAAATCATTTTTAGTAATACTTCTATGTAAAAATGGTGGAAAGCCTAATCGACTAATAAGACATTGCGAGTCTTTGAACATTAGTCAATTAGCCTTTTCATTATTTATATCTAAAAATGCATATCAGTGCATTAATACGTATGGGAATGATAAACTCTTATACCGTTTGACATATACATGAAATTAGGCATAGCTAAATTTCTATGCATAAAGAAGGGTTTATGCAGTTCGTCTTGCAATAACTCTGCACGAGGTGGCGCTGTAACACATAGACTTTTGCACAAGAGAACTGATCGTAAAGTTATAATATGTGGATATTTGATCAGAAAGTAAAAAGTATTTTTATGTTAACCATTGTGCTATAACTCAACTATTTATTACAAAAAAAGTAGCTACAACAAATAATAACGGTTTACAGAGCCGAGGGCACTGCTAGTGTTGCTAACGTGTGCTATCAGTTGACTACCGTTAGGAACAAATCTCCTTAAAGCAAAGTAAGGAATCAAATTTGATATCAAATCACAAATTGAAATTCCATCCGTTTTATCTCGACTCTTGAAAGTTGTCGACTGTGCGCTTTTTACACGTATGTCGGTTCACTGTAGTGAATTCGAAGCGAAATCGTTTCCAGAGCAACCATCATCATCAGCATGTAAGAAACGCCCTACAGAGCCATAAGCCTCTTCCCGAAGGAAGGTATGGGCGTAATCACCACGCCAGTCCACGACGTATTGGCGACTTCAAACTCTGAGAAACCACAATTCTGTTTTTCCCTCACACAGTAGTACTGCAAAAACGTTTCTTAGATTTGGGTTTCCTTACGATGTTTTTCTTCACCGTCAGGCGATAATGTTATCAATTCAAAATAAGTAAATGTACGCGAATTCCCAAGAATTCGTTCGGCCATCGAAATGATAGTCCACCGGTCAAACCAGTACGATTTTTCTCAGACCAGACCAATATAACTTGAAAATTTTCTATAAATGAGCCTACTCCATGCTTAAGGGTCGACAACTCATCTGTGATTCCCCGCGTATCGCAGGTGTCCATGCGTGATAGTGATCACCTACCATCAAGTGATGCGTATGTTCGTTTGCCACCAATCGTGTAAAAAATCAAATAATTCCATTTCATATTTTAGGAATATAAAATAAATATTAAATGAAAATGAGTTTTAATGAATTCACACGTTCAGTATTAACACAGTATTGTTGAAGTTATGCAAAAGACCACGCATGATGCTCGGCTGTTTCAATTTTGATACCCAAACGCACACAGATATTCGCACACAAAAGAAAAGAAAAAAAAATAGTGAAAGTCGTATAGAAGAGACATAAAACTATTTTCTTTACGTGATGATTTCTACCAATCAATTCCACCGTTAGCCGCGTCAAATACCTAAGTTTGAAAAAATGGTGGAAAGGCTAATTTGACTAAAGAGTCATTTTGCTAGTTAGTTAATTAACCATCGGTCTAATTAACGATTTTAATAATTTGTCACAAAATGCTGGTGTGACGAGTTTTCTATGAAAACTTGATTGGGTTTTTGTACTTTATGTAAAGAAACTTGTATTATTTTGTATAATTTTATGTAAGTTTGGTGTCATGTATACTATTAGATGTTGTACAAATATAATTCACCAAAAAAAATGTACTAGTCTGTCACTTGGATGTCTTTTTTATGAGGTTGATATCTCGACGCAGGTCGTGAATAAATTTACGGATAAAAGTAGTATAACCACATAATAAGGGACACGAAATTCATAAAGATTTGAAATGTGTAATAACCATCACTTAAATATAACTAGATCGCGTTGTAAATACTTTAAGGAGGATTTACATATTGAAAGAGATGTTAATCACAAGGTAAGGATTTTAGTAGTATCTATTGTATACTCCAAAGTTTATGATGATGGATGTATGTTTGTAACTCATTTCACGGAAAAACACTGAACGGATTCTGATGATATTTTACGGTACAGCTTATAGGTCAATATAATAAAAAGGTTATAATATATAAAGATATTTTTTAAACTGGCCAAAATATAATTATAATTGCCAATTGACTTTGCAAAAACCTTGTCATCTTTGAATTATATTGGCATGAGTGGTATCAAATATTATAAAAACATGAAGACAATGCATGGGTATCAATATGTATGAAGATAGAGCACAGACGAAGTCAGGGGCTAATGTAAGTAATACATAATTACAAAATTATACATCTTCATCAGCCATAATATAAGAAACCCGTTGCAGTCATAAGCCTCTTCCCGAAGGAAAGTATGGGTGGTAATGCCATCTAGTATCACTCGCAACGACTCCAAACATCCCACCCCTTTCCTGTCGTTCACTATTGGTTACCGCAACATTCTTCTCGCAACGTCTTTCGCGTTGACGTGACCTACATATTTTCGCTCTTCGTTTTGCATCCCGCGCTCCTTATTCTATTGAGAAACTTAGCGGACACTTTCGCGGCGTTATAGGTGAAAACCTATAATTTCGCTTCCACGTCCGGATGGTGGAGACGATAGTTCCGCATACCATACTTTGTAGTGATCCTAGTGAAGGTGAATCACAGTGTGCTACTGGCGTGACTCTGGGCGGCTATACGTAGTCGCCGATGTCAGAATACGTTTAGTAGAACATCAGGCCAGTCATGACTTCTGGCTTCCTTCCCGTCACCATTTTCCCCTCGTCTGACGACGAATTTCCGCCGGTATTCGGCGCTTGCGTCTTCATCACATTCTTTGGTCTTTCGAGCCGGATAATATAATCCCTACGCCGGCTCACGACGTATTAGGGATTGCAAACTCTGAAAAATCACAGTTCTGTATTTCCCCACAAACAGCAGTACTACAAGAACATTTTCAGGTTTCTTCACGATGTTTTCCTACACGTCACTCGATAGTGTTACAAAATGAAATTAGTAAATTTACGCGAATAAAGAAAAAAATCGTTGGTATATGCCAAGGTTCGAACCTGCGATCATCGGATTGATATTCCAACGGTCAAACTACTCGCCCGTCACGACTTCACAACTTCAAAACTACTATATATGAGAATATAAAACTATGACAGATACTTCTACGGCACGAATTGAATCGATCATTAAGGCACAGTAGTTGACAATTTACGCATGGTTGTGACCAAAGAATGTATATAAGAATTCAATACTAATGGTTAAAACCTGTTTCAAAGTTTGGTAAACTAGTAACACTGACTGAATTAAAAAAAAAACATTGGAATGAAATTAAAGCCTGTCGCGGCACAGCGTTACTATATGTACATGATATATACGACAATAGTCGTTAGTTCAAATGTAACTCACGACACGCTGACTTTTACCACTAGGTTCTTATCGTGAATATGATGGCTGGTTGAATTCACTGGTCGGCCTTTTCTCATCTGCGACTTCAATTATTGTTTCTCACACAAACTAATGCTTGCAAGTTTATTCATTTTTCTTTTTTTTTTCGATCTGACTATGCTATTGACCCAGCAAGATCTTAACACCTTCACTATTCATTTGTCATTTATCTGCATTTTTGTGGAGTATTGTTTATTTATTTATTGTAATATGTTTATATTTTATTTTATTATTACTGGTACGCAATGTTATTATAACTCATTACTGGCACGTGTCTTGTGGATAACAATAATAAATCAAAATAATAGTTTTTGATGGGATTTTGGGTTTTAGCGTCTTGTGGTTTATTCATAATCTTATGTTATTTGTCTCTGTATTTTGTAATATTTATGGTGTTTTACGTAATATAATTCGGTTATTGTGTACAATGAAGTGAATGGGAAATAATACCACGAAGTATATATTCTGACTTGGCACAAAAACTCTTTGGAAAATTCTAACAAGACAGCCACCATCCTGTTAGTTTATTGAGATGATCGCAAGAAAATTACTTACTGGACTGCAAAAGTAATAATCTACTAGAAAATTGTTTGCCAGAAATAAAATTTAAATAAAAGTAGATACTCTAAACAATTCTTTATCTGCGACTATGTATGTCTCATCAAAATCGATACATATTTTTTCAAGATAACTCAGAAAAATAAGAGATGCTTTAATGTTACTTATATGTGTAGAATTAATTGTTTAAATATGTTTTTATTCAGCAATTCGATATGTTAATGTCACTCATTTATTTACTACAAATAAATCTATTCAAACGGTAATACAAGAGGGTCATGCACATTGTTCACTTTGTAAAATTAAATTATTGTAATTTGTTGTAAGGGTTTTTAACGTTAAAATATTTTAATTTCTCTTTATGCTATTATATATTGTCAAGGTATGTTTTGCTGAATCAATTTTGATGTGATAAAAATACAGTTGGAAACACAATTCTATACGATATTATCCCACCTGGGTTATTTATATTATAACGCTGGGACATCATTAGTCTTTAGATACAGCATAGACTTTGTAAATTTACGATCTACTGCATGATTTTGTTAATTCTTTGATTATTTCCTGATTGAGGACCCTAGGATCTGGATTTTTCTTATTCAATTTTATTTATTGTAGGCCAAAAAAATAAACTGACTGATTTCGATGGACTCGAAGGCCCCAATCAAGTACAAATATCCGACCTCACCGCTCGATATGCATCTATACATATACCCATAAAACTGTTGGACCCGGAATGCGATATTCTTCTTCACCATGCAAATGAAAATGCAACGAATACCAAACACCACGTAACTCTGCAAGGATTGTGGCCAGTGTAAAAAATTATAAACAATAAACGCCCCATATTATCATAGCATTTCAACCAAAACCAGACATTCTTTGATCCCATGGATGGACCCTTCTCATGATCCTAAAATATGACGAAATATTGCATTGTGTAGCTGAAAAATGTTATAATGGTTTTCTTAATTTTTACAAATATTAAGCTATACTAGGATGTATTTACTGATATGCGGCTTTAACACGCAAAACGTCTGAAGCACATAATAATTACCAATTACAAATTGTAAATAAAAAGTAATCTACTGTAATCGGATGTTAAGTAAATAGTGCGGCGTACTGCAGTGTGCTCCGACCGCACGGTCCGTTTTATAGACAAACATTACTGATTGTACTTCACGTATTAATTTTGCTGTCCAAGGTCGAGCTTAGCTTTACAACGATTTCTATTACAAATTCATATATATCATTCCATAAAAGTTAAATGTTTTACTTGTGCACCTTGATGGAGTTTCTAATAAAATAGTTTTATTAATATTAGACTTCCTTTAACCTTTGACTTATTCACAGTTAAATACCATCAAATATAGTGGTAAAATCAAACTCAAAATACTCTCTTTATTCAATTTAGGCCCTAAAAAGACATTTATGAACGTCAAGACGACCACCGGTTCAAAATACAACGTAGTCATTGCGAAGAACCGGCAAGAAACTAGATCTGGTTTATCTTTACATAATACATTTTTTTAAATATAATTACAACATAGTAAACATATATAAACTACATTCGTTTTTGGTGGATGTACAGACAGAGAGGCCTCACTTCCAGACGTCGCTATCGTTCACATATTGATCCACCCTGCAATAGCCTTTATGAATTAAGACTCGCTTGACATAGCACTTAATTTATTATCTGGCAAGTCGGTAATGTGTTTTGGGACTTTGTTATAAAATCTGACACAATAAATTAATTACGTATGTTATAACAAAAAAGATGCATAAAAAATGTATGATGCCGGCATTTACATTATAAAGAATTTTGTTTAATAATAAAATTAATAAAAGATTTATTGTGGCAACCCTTCGTGCTCTGCGCACCTCAGCATGCTACCGCATTGCGCATTACAGAACTGTGCATCTATTGTTCTCCGACCAAGAGGCCATTGTTCACGACCGCAAATAAAATAACAAACACCATTTTATTTAGTTTATAGCGTAAATATTTATCGGCACATTGATTAATGACTCATTATAGCAATATTAACGGACTACCTAAGTTCATTTAAACATTAACGTTTAAGCTATTTAACAAAAAAACCGTTTGGATTTTCGACGATCACACAACCAGGCACAACCAGGATCGGATCTGATATAATCAACGGTTTTTCTGTGCAACAGCTTGATGGGGCTGGACTGGGAATACCTTTCTTTACGCAGTCCGTGTTCTTTCTCTTTCCTTCGCAAAGGCGTAACACGTGGCAGAGTAGGATAAAAATAGCTTTTGAATAGTTGCAGCAAAGGTGTAACTATAATCAAGGGGCTGGGATAAGTTATGCGCTGTAATTTTAGGTCAGGTTTTTTAAATGATGTATATATATTTTCGGGTCGTAAAGTGTATGTGTGTGTTTGGAATTTTTTAATGAACTGTTTTTGTAATCGTTTTCTTTGAAACATTTTCCAGGGTGATTTTTAAAGAGTTTATAAAAATGTCATCTGCTACCCGGTGCGGTCAGTTCACAAAAACTTTAGTAATCAAATTTGTAAAAGGCTCCTTTTATGATATAATCAACTTCTATAAAACATTTAATTAGAATCCATAAACTGAAACTATCAAAGGGATTTGGTTGAAACTTTGCGTTTACCTTGTACATCAGAATAACACATGGGCTATATTATAAAGATGCTGTTAAAATTGGCCAAAATATTGTTCACTACCTATGCCCGCAAATAGGTCCGCGTGTAGTTATGAATAAAAAAATAGTTTACATTGATAGAATGGACCAATTTTAATGAAACCAAGACCTATATGTTACTCGAGAATATGTTTTATGATTTTTTTAATAAGCCATCGCAGGACTTTAGTAATGATGCGTAATCAAACAGACAGACAGACAAATTTCTATAAATGATTGAAATGTATTCTATTACTTATTTCTAGGTAACTGTATTTTTTTTTCACAATAGTCTAAATAGTACGAACACGTTAGATTTACATTGTTATTATATGTATAAAAGTTTCATTGGAAAAAATGTTACTATCTGTGAGCCCTATCGACATACGTTGAATAAACCGTTAAATATAACTCGAAGATGTATGGTGTTACCGTTAATAATATTATAAATGCGAATGTGACTTTTGTCTGTTACGCTTTCACGCCTCAACCATTCAACCGAAAATCATGAGATTTTCTAAGGGGTACAGAAAAGCACATAGGGTACCTCTCATCTATAAAAAAGTACTGATACACAGGGATAAAAAATATATTTTACTAAATAAACGCAAGCAAAGTCATATATGAATATAATAATTTAAAAAACACATATTGAATCGCAGGCAGTTACTCAAATAAATGGCGGAGGAGGGCCGCCCCACGGACTGCGCGTCTGCGTACCGGCCCCTCGTGTTGCTGGACGACACCGGGAAGGCGCTCGAGAGGATCGTTGCCTCCCGGGTCGTCCGGCACCTAGAGGAAGTGGAGACGAACCTGTCGGACGCGCAGTTCGGCTTCCAGTCGGGGCGCTCCACGCTGGACGCCCTGAACCTCCTGAAAAAGGTCTCCACGGAGGCGACCTCTGAGCGCGAAAGAATATTGGCGGTGTCCTTGGACATCGCCAACGCCTTCAACAGTCTACCGCACAATGTCATACTGGAGGCGCTCCGGTATTTCGTTTCCTCTTCTGCTACGCGGACGACACCCTAGTCGTAGCCCGAGGGGGGGAAAACTAATAATTTATTGCGCCTGGCCACGGAGGCTGTAACTCTCGTGGTCGGGCGCATCAGAAGACTGGGCCTCGAGGTGGCCCTCGAGAAGACCGAGGCCCTAATGTTCCATGGGCCTCGGAAGGGGCCACCTCCGGGGGCCCACATATATGTGGAGGGAGTCCGTGTCAGGGTGGGGAACCGGATGAAATATCTGGGCCTCACTCTGGACTGACGCTGGCGGTTCGAGTCCCATTTCAACCATGTAATGTGTGTTAATGTAGATCCGAGCTACATTTTTTCTGGTTGAATAATTCCCTTTTCTTAAAAGAGACTTAGATACTATAATATTAGACAGGATCCTTATTTAGAAGACCTATTGTTAAATGTCTATAAGTGTGTTCTCGAAGCTGCGATTCAGAACCAGTCCCCCTTCGAGATGGCGAGTTACATCCTCCGACCACATCCTCACTTAAAATCAGGTGAGATTGTGGTCAGACATTAATCATTGAAGGCAAATAAAAGCAATTACAGCTTAGTGGGGTGGTCGGGCAATAAGTCGGATGTTGTGAGTTGGAACTTTACAATTGGTTTACACAGTGGGAAAAATGAAATGCCGGTTTTTTGAGAGTTGTAGTTGATAGAAAGCATCATTTATTACATACTAGCGGGCCTGTCTGACGTTATTCTGCCCTGATAATAAATGAAATCTTGACAAATGATACACCTGAACCTACCTCGTGAGATGCTTTATTAAATAGTGAAATCCGTATGAAAATCTGTTCAGTAGTTTTTGAGTTTAACGTGAACGGGCAGGCAGAGAGACAGACTTTATTTTATAATATTTAGAGATATAGCACAGTAATACAAGCCTACTCTTCGCTTATAGATAAATCTGTATACGTATTTCGTAAGCAGAATTATTGTAAACTCTGACCGCTCCCTCCCCCTTGTCAGCAAAAGTAATCAATACTCTTACAAATGCTGACGGAAATATGTTAGTTTTTTTGAAATCTATTCTTGTTAAATAAACAAATATTGTTGACGTAATCACCAACCAGGACCCCCATCCCCCATGTCATCAAAAATAAGCAAATCAAGGACCCCCACCCCCCATTAATGCTTACGTAATACTTGAATGGGCCCTAAGCAATGATTTTTTTTAACGTGGGTAATAAACATGTCTCGTATTAAACGGGTGGGTCCGGCCCACTATACTATTTCCCAGATCCGATTCTGTTTTCAAACTGTCAAGATTCGACATAGAAGTGAAACAAAAAAAAATCGTGCAAACATAATTAAAAACAAGTTCAACGTTTATTTTTTGAACGCGATTCAATTAGACAAGTTCATTGTTGTGTAAGAAACAAACAATATTTTATTGTAACAAATGCACAATAGCACAGCACGATGTTCTCACGCTGAATTGGATCTGTTAACACGCGATGAAGTAATCCAAAAGAAACTGTTAATTATTAACGGTTCTTTATCTTCGTATGGTTTTTTTATTGCGTTTACACCCGTTATATATACGGTCAACTACAAGAACCTGGAAATTTTTAATTATACTGTAAATTTACATCTTAATATAAACCTATTCAAAAGCCTCTGCATCTGAGTATACGCGATCAATCGCTCACTATTGAGGGCCAATGAGTGGTCAATTTATTTATCACGATACAAGCGTAAAAAAAATCGCTATAATATGGTATTACTATAGAGGCTCTAAACGTTTAAACCATCTTTATCTGCTACATGTTACCAGCTTGAATCTGATTACAAATTCATCAGAGTGATTCGATGCGGTACGTTGTACGTGGCGATCAGTCAATATATTATTCCCAGCCAGATATAGGCGACCACTATACTACAGACTATAATTTTACATCCCTGAGTACAATAGCATAAGCTTATTAAACAGTCAGAACTTTATACAAAATTCTCACCAGAATGTTCTCTGTGACAATTTAATGTGTCTATTATTGTTAGAAAGCAGATAAGTTTATAAATATTATACAGAGTTTTTGACGAGATCTTTCATGTAATAGCTTTTATATTTTTTCATAATCTTGTGACTTTGACTTTATGTTTTATAGGAGTGGTGGCACTTTACGTAATATAGATCGATTATTGTGCATAAGTGAAATTGATGAAAAATAATGTCGAGGAGAATTAGTTCTGAGATGCCACAAAAACTACCTAGAAAGTTCTAACAAGGGGGCCACCATCTTGTTAGAACATTGAAATGATCACAAGATACTTTAAATATTATTTACTCGTCAGTGTTGGGTTTTACAATAAAGTCCCAAAACATGTTACCGATTTGCTGGACTGCAAATTTAAGCGCCACGTCAAGCGGGTATTAGTGTCAAAAGGATATTATAGAGTGGATCAGTATGTGAACGATAGTGATGTCTGGAATTGACTCCTACCTGTTCATCGACTATAACCTATTGTATGATGTATTGGAAATGTATGTAAAAAAATGTACCCGATCGAGTTTCTTGGCGGTTCTTCTCGATGGCTGGGTTGTTTTCCAAACCGGTGGTAGTTTTTGACGTTCATAAGCGCCTTAGTAGGGCCTAAACTGAATAAAGAATTTGTGATTTTGATTTGATAATGGTAGAAAATTGATTGCTAAAAAATACACCATACAATGGATACTCTTTTATACATAGATACTATATTTGTAAAAAGAAAATAATATTTAATTTATACATCGACGACACACAATAAGATATTCCTACTCCAGAACTTTGTACGTTCTTTCAACAAATTCTCGAAAACTGAACTGAAAGAAAATATATCGACACCTCAATACAGTCCTGCTTACCATCTTGCGGTTTTATGTAAAGTATACGTCCCTTGTACTACAAACAAACGTTGTTTACTCACACAAATAATTGATAGTAAGTGGTTTAACAAACGATCTAACAATACTTTACTAACAAGTATAGACCTCTTAAACATGATAATAAATTGAATACACAAGCATTTGAAGAGCCTTATTCTAAATTATTTTTGGTGTTATAGGAAAGACATAGACGTATTTATATTTTTTCTACACAATAAAATATCTGTCATTATTATAGTGCACATAAATACAACATTTTTGTTACAGAATATATTAACAGAGTGTCTATTTTGTGATAAATTCTGTTTTATTTGATATACCACGTGGTATAATGATAGTGGGTTATATTACTGCGCCGAAGGGCCTTGATCCCCGCACGTAAGTGATTTTTGCACGATGCCACTTCGACCATTCTTACACCCTTGAGGCTGTGCAGCCCCGTCGGGCCTACAGAGTAGTCAGTAAAAAAAGTATATTAGATAAAAAATGAACTTGTCCTTCGAGATATCAACTTCGATATTAGTTTCATCGTGTAATCTAAGGTGATTAGGATTGTTAACTGCACGGTTATGTGGTTTAGTTTTTTTATATATCCAAATATTATCAATTTTATACAATCTTCATGTATAATACGATTATATTCGCGGTCCGCTGCTCCAAGCCACTTTCTCCTACACTAGTTTCAACGGATGTAACTGATGGCTTATTTGTTACTTTAAAATATTGTATTTATATCTATAATAATGAACCTGTTTGTATATTCATTTTTGATTTCCATATTTTCTGAGAAATTTTTGATGTAAAGCTACTTATGGCAGGGTAGTGAACGTTTTTCGTTTCGTGTTACTCGTATGGTAGGCGTATACTTGTGTGTATATGTAAAAGTATATATAAATGTCTGTCTAGGTCTTAAGTATTTATACTACGGGATTTCGTATAGTATTTAGTTTATATATTCTCATATATTTAATTTAATACAGATAAGCCAAAGAAGTTTCACTTCATCGTGTACACAATGATATACCTAGTTTTGTTTATTATTTTAATTATTAGAATTACAAATGTTAATGATCATAAACAACGTAAAAATTTATTTGTATGCCTGTCTGTATTTGGTTTGATCACAAAAACAGCTATACATTATTCTTAGCTAGACTTATTCGATTGATATAGTACGATATTGTAAAAAATGTTATTAAACAAAAAAAAAAACATTTTTTTTGTTTTTCTCAACTGAATTTGATAATTGGTGATTTGTATATCTGATACAAAACTGATCTGGTTGTTACATCAATTATTAAAGACACCTGTAGATATGATAAAAGTGACGTATCGCTAAAAATTGAGATTTTGTATAATGATGAAATTTTGTATAAGAAGTATATGCTATTGCGATATTGATAGAGCATCTTAATGATTAACAACTTCAAAAAAAGATTATTTCATTTTAAATAATTCTTGTATACATTTTGTGTACGAAAAGTATATTAAATTCCAAAATATATAGTATATAAAGTATGAATTTCGTGTATATTTGATGAGGACGATCATGTTTTAAAATATTTGATCTAAACAAATTGTAATAAAATGTTATACCCCGGGAATTTATATATAATAATACTGACCGAATAAGAATTTTATAATTAATTCTAAATATATGTATAATAAACGCTTTGTAAATAAGTATATTCAGGTAGCCAACTCCCTTGAACATTGTACCACATTATGGAAATAATATGACTTAATTACATAACCGGTTTGAAGAAAGTTAAAAGTCGGAGCGAGTCGAACGACACGTGAAACGGACGTTTCAATGCTCTTGGTTTATTCAATTTGATGTATTTATAAAAATTAACAAAAAGAAAACGGAAATGATTCATGCAAATGTAAATTACATCTTAAAAATAATTGTAATATGTATATATATATATATACATATAAAATTATGTATGTATACATAACAGTTACAATTAGGAACTACAAATTATAAATTGCAGAAATAAACTAACTTTCTAATCTAGCAAAATCTACCGTTTAGAAATCATAGTTTCTCTACAACTTAACTTACAAATTATTTATTATGTATGTTGTATCCAATCAATGATATTATAACTAAAAAGCTAAAAAACTCAAAAGCATTTCGACAGCGGTTTGTCAAACTTGGCTAACTAGCTTATTTTTTACGGCTGCCCGTCAATCATCCCATATCTAGGCAATAGTGCATATATCTAGGCAATAGCACCGATAGTGAGAATCTGCCATCTTACTTCTACATTTTACCAGATTACAATAAAACCAGGATAGGAATACGCGTATTGGCTAAAATTATAAATAACAAAAAGTAGACACATTTCAAAAAGATTTGACTCTAATATAGGGTTCGTCCTGTAACTTCAATGTCCTTTAATAAATTATTTTCACCGATTGCACATAATCACTAGTAATTGTTAAACTAATAATCGCTTCATACTTTAAAGGTACACCCGATCCCATAATTACGTTTTTTTTTTTTCGAAATGTCTACGCTATTGACCCAGTAAGGTCTTAACAGCTTCACCGGACTACTTACCCCATAATTACGTATTCCGCAATAACAAAGCGTTAGCAGATATCGCTACATATCACCTCCAAATTAACAAATGCCGTACCAATTATAAGCTAGCCTCAGCAAATCAGTGGTAGTGCTGTACTGTATACATAGTGCCATAACATTCATTAGAGTCATATAGTATATATAATTTGAATTTACCATTGTGTCTTCCGAAATATATATGAAGCCGATAATGTGTCAGTAATAAGGCTTATAATCTTACTAAATAATTACTAGCCCTAAACCTGACAATTCTCAAGCAACATTAGACACTTTATTATCTTACCTAAAAATTTATATTCATTAAAATAAAGCAATACTAGAATATTACAGACTTCGTCAATGTTTATGACCGCTCTAAATATATAGTCAAGAGTTTAATGCAATAGAAAAGTTAAAATACTCTCTTGGAATCTAAATTTGGCAAATATTTATCCTTAACTTGTATCGATGTTACAAATATGACATATTACGTAGTTACCTATACCTAAATTTGTGTTATGTGCAACAAATTCAGAGCAGTCAAAGCGGTTTGGTGAGGACTGTACTTTTCTTTCCGTCCAACAAATGATATTGTTATTTAACGTACTCCTGGGACAATTAAACAACGTTTGATAATAAACTGGTAATGCCCTAATAAAACAACATAAATGTGATAGTGACATCCTTAATTAAGTCAATGAAATATTTAGTTAACGTAATATACTTTACCCCTTAACAATTCAAAAGCGTCAAATGAAAATATAGTTGACGATAATTGCTATAGTTTATGAAGATCATACTTCATTATATTTTCTTCTTCATTTTATTTTTGACAACAAATTCTCTATTGCCATTGTCCAGTAGGTAATAAAGTAACAAGTGTCTTGTGGTAATTTCAATGTTCTAATAAGATGGTGGCCTTTTTAGAACTATCCATGGAGTTTTTGTGGCATCTCACAATTCATACTCCGGGGTATCATTTTCCATCAACTTCATTTGTTCACAATGACCGAACTATGTTATGTACACTGCCACCTACATTACGAAATATAGAGTCAAATAACACAAGACTATGTATAAAATATAAAAGCCACTACATGACAGACTAAGATCCCGCTAAAAATTCCCAACCATTATATCAATTATATCTTTTAGTGGAAGATGATTTAGCATCCCTGTCAGCTGAGTTGCAATGGTAAAATTACCAGTAAAGAAATACGACCACACAGAACACTCTCTGACACTCATCTACATATCAACGTTTGAAAACTGTGAAAACTGTTATCAAAAATTTTATTATATTTTGTCAACATTAAAGCGCAAAATAATATAAATTTATAGTTCAATAAAAAAATCTATATTATTAAAGATTGTATGTATTTCAGAATTTTTCAGATGCTATGCAAATGCATGGACTATACAGAAATTTACAAAGGAAATTTTCCTTACTATCTGCTTATTTTATCGACTGCAGTGTACTCTATATAAATAATGCATTTTGCGTTTTTGAATGTAACGTACATTGAAAAGTGCTAAATAGTTTTGAACATAAATTTTGAACATTCTTCGATTAATATAGGACGGAAGCATGAACATTTTAAATCTATTAAAGCTATCTCTACGCTCTTCGCAAGTAATAAGGTATATATATCTAGAATATTGAATAAAATAAATGTTAGTTATTTTTAATCCTAGTAAAACAGGTAGTATATGAAAACATTACCACTTGTAGTCACGAGCTACAGCCACTAACTAAAAATAACAACTAAATTATTGAACGTTTTTACATATTAGCGATATCATCAATGCTAGGGTTGAATAAAATAAGACGTATAACAAATTAAGCCTAGATTATATCCATAATACAAATACAAGGTAAGATAAGGTATCATAGCAGATACAAATAAATAAAATGTGTCCTAAACCGATAAAATATTAGACTTTCCGTTTTTTTATATATATATAATGTAATAAGATCGTATCTTTATAAACCCTAATATAGACCAGTAATGCATAAAACTGATTTACCGAATGCTTACCAAAAATATATTATTATCATTTTATCTATATATCAAACAAGAGTCCACAAAACCAAAGTATATACTAATACACTACATTATTAGACTGCGAAAAACCTATAAAAATTTAGTAGCACCTTTCCCCGTGAAAAAATATTATAATCAGATTTAAATTAAATGATAAATCATCTACATGAAATCTTTTTTTTTTTGTTTAATTTAAAAACGATAAATAATTTACCACAGCTCAATCCAAAAGTAATCGTTTACATCACGAACTCAGAAATCCATCGGTCAATCACATATCACATAAAACAATACATATATTCAAATTTAGTAATAACTGACAATGTTTTACAATTAAATAAAGTTATTCACAATTGTCGTAGAGTATAGGAGATAGCGCGATACACACTCCCAAACACACAGTGGTGAGGTCGCGGCGAGACTGGCACTTTGCGTTGGTTGTGCCGCGAACGCGAGCCTTGTAGCATCACTGTCTAGTCCAGGAGTTAACAATTCTTCTGGTTATGACATCTTAATATATTGTGTTGTACTATCTCAATTATTTTTGAGTAACCGATTCCCAAACGTTACATCAAAACTACATAAATGAAATCGTTTTTAACCTGAATATCATTCGGAGCATTGTATATACCACACCGTGCAATTTAAAATTAATGTAAATATATATATGTTTTACAAAATTTATATAATTTTTTCGAGCAAGTGATTAAAAGATAATTGACGACTTTTAAGTTAAATAATACTGTACTAAAGTATTTGTAAGTGAAAGAGCCACGCTGAAGCTACTACTGGTGTCAGCATGAATGTGTCGGCTCGCTCGGGACAGCACCACCCTCTCACAGAGAACCGACGTGAAGTAACAATGCTTGCATTGTTGCGTTTCGTTCGGTCAGTGAGAGCGCCGAAGGCCCACCTCTCCTTACCTGCCCCCTCTCCTCTTCCCTTCCTCCTTCCTCCCTCAACACAGGCTGGCAACGCACTTGCAACTACCCTGGTGTTGCAAGTGTCTATGGACTGTGGTGATCACTTAACATTAGGTGTCCCACCTGTTCGTATGCCTCCTATGATGTAAAAAATATTACGAAATTACTTAACGTATAAAAGATAAGACAAACTGATTCCCGTGTTCGAACCATAATTATTGTTAGAGATCTGGCACTTATAAGCTCACTGGTAAAACTATTTTTATCAGATTACGGTCGCAAAAATGCTTGTGGGCCGTCTGATAGTAGAGTTTAATACAACCTATGGACTCTTGAAACACCGATATTGCCCATTCTTCGAAATCCTGTTTACAAGTAGAGGTTGAGCTTGAGAATAATATTAAATAATGTAAGAAATATTTAATTTTATTTCAAAACTTCAAAATTCGTAATCTTCATTTATCAATACAAAATAAGGTAACTTTTGTTAAACAACTACTACAGCCCATATAAAACCAATATGAAACCAGAAAAATCCTGAGTCACTGATAGATAGAGTCCCCAGAGTAATGAAATGAGAAGTATTGTGTGTTAGAACATAATGCAGTATAGTTATGAATGTGGTGCGTTCGTAGATAAATTTTCTGCTTTTTTATTTAATCTTTACTGTCATCACAGACTGGGTCACTATCATAAGGAATCCTGTAATGATTTTAGCGTTATAACAATATGATGTCTCCCTTGTTATAACTTTCCACGGAGTTTTTTTCGACACTTCAAAACTCATTTTCCTTATTGACAATTAATTTCAGGTATACACAATAATTAAGCATATTATGCAAAACGCCACTAGTATTACAAAATGTAGGGTCAAATCACTTAAAATTATGAATAAAAAGTTCTAAGATCTCGAACAAAATATATTGCGTAGATCGTCTGGCAAATAGGCGAATGAAATATAGTATTGTTTTATCAGAATAAGTCGGGCTCCTAGACCATAATATGTTGCCGTAAGCGCCGGATCAGGGCGTGTGCTCTTGTTTTCTTTCTTCTGACCCCCCTGGAACCGACGTTTCGTGGTCTTCGAAATACCATTGTATTTATATTATTTGACAGTAGCCGATACCCGTGACTTGGTCTGCGTTATTGATTATCATAACAAAATATTTTATGTATAGAGATTACTTTATTTAAAAAAAAATTGTCAACAATGTTAACCATTTCTTCCCCTCTCTTGCACACCAGCCCTCTTACTCCAATTCACACATGGTTGAACGCGTAGTCATTATAAAAATCACAGTTTTTTAAAACTTTAATAACCTTATATTAAATGAAGATATTAATTAAGGTAAAGCATAAATAATATATTATTACTATTCTTGCAAAATTCATCTCCCAAAGATGTTTATATTCAGAAGAGTAAAAGAAAAAGATGGATAAACTTATTTTTGCAGCAAAGCAGCAGTACTCGCGCTGTTATATTTTTAACCAAAGGATGTGGTTGCCAGTGGGCTCTAGCATACAAGGTATTCCTTTTCAATTCTCTGGGAATAACCTCACTATATGTTCCCTCCTTATCTAGGATTCCGGTCTTTCTGAAGTTAGTCGTAAACAGCTGTCAATTGCACTGAATGCTAAGAAAATAACATTACTCGTTTTGGCGGTACAACGACTGTAACTAAATTAGATATCTCAAATAAGACTTCTAAATAACTTATTTTACTTTAATTTATTTATAACAGTTCTCTTTTTTTCGAGAAGCGTGTTGATTCAATGTTATTATTATTCCTGGTAGTTTACAAAGCGGCAGAAAAAAAATTCGCGTCCGTGGGCACAGTCCATGAAATGAGCATGACGGACCACTGCCTATTACTCAGTTAATTTAAAAAGTGAGTGCCTACTTGTTTACAGAAAAAAAATGCCATACACTAATAATAAAAACTGCAATTGACCCGTTCGACAGACATTTACATGTAAATGGACCGAGTATATATGAACTTCATTTAAATGTTATTTGATCATCTTCAATAGCAAAAGGATATTATAGTCTAAGTCGAATTCAGGTAGCCTGCATAATATCTCGTACAATGTAATGAATTCAAATTCATTGAATTTGAATTCATTCAGTCTTTTCTTTATGTCCATAATCATATATCTACAATTCTAATTGTTTTTCCCCCACTGAACTGAAATTTATACACTAATGTGATCTCTAAATTCCAATTATGCTATAGTTAACCGCTGTAAAGTTTCGCGAAGACCACAGTAAAAAATCGAATGTTTTAATTTATAACATAAGAGTCCGCATTATAAACGATCATGGAAATTATGAACGAATTATACAATACAACGTCGCAAAGATTCTTCTACTTCCTTGATTTGTTAAACATATCATCGGTACATCTCATTAGTCTCCGATTTAGAGATGTTTGTACACGAAACACAATTTAACTATTGAGTTTAAAAATATATTTACATATTAGATGTTCAAATTAAGTTATTATAATATTTGTGATATGAAAAAATAAAAAGAACTGGATATGTCACAAAGACACAGGATAAAAGTGAAACTTTTGTATTACAAGAAAACATTCTCATTACAGAGACAAAACAAAAAACCAACGTTACGCGGTGTTTCCAAGCAGTTGCCCATCCAAGTACTAACCGCGCCCGACGTTGCTTGATTTCGGTGATCGGACGAGAACTGGTGTTTTCAATACTCACTCGATACACTGTTCCACCAGTTTTCGCCAAACAAAAAAAGATATTTAAAACATAACTTGCGGTTTCTATTAAAAATTATACTTAAAAAATATATTTATCATTTTAGATTTAAACCTTAATAACATAGAAGTAAGTAAATAAATTGTACTGATTTAGAAAAAAAAAAAAAGTTTAGATGTGTGATTAAACAGAATCAGCCCCTCAGTCATGGCGGCTATGAAATCTGTTACTTTTAAACACAAATGACTGATGAAATAGTGAAAGACAATCCCATATATAACCATATAGCAATTCCATTACTCAAACGCATCTATTTCGTTCCACGCATCGAGTGCTGTCTCAAAAACAAATAAGTGTCAATGTTCAATCCAATTGATCTAATATATTTTATATTTTCAAAACACACAGAAGATGAGTCAAAGAAAACATTTAAAAAATGTTTATAACTAATACTGTTACTAATATTTTCATTACATACTAAAATTATGCGCAACGAACCAGATTAGAATTAACGACGCGCGCCGCTGATTCTTCTCTCGTATAAATAAAATTAGTCAAAATTATTCATAATTCATAACAATTTGAAAATGACTTAGCTCCACTTTTGTAAATTATTATGTACTAAGCATCACCCGTGACGATTTCATGTTAATAAGAATATAAAATTTAATAACAATGTATCACCATCATCATCATCATCACCAGTCTGTAAGAAGACCAATGTAGGGCCATATGTCTCTTCCCCAAGGAAGATACGGGCATAATCACCACGCCAGTCCACGACGAATTCACGATTTCTAACTGTAAGAAATCCACAGTTGTATATTTCTCCACATACGGCAGTACTACAAGAATATTCCTCAAGGTCTCATCAGGATGTTTTCCTAACGTCTTTGTTTTTTGAATTACATTGTCTTTACCGTTAGATAATGACGTCACCTTATCAGCTTACAATAGAAAGAAACCTAACGCCATATCTTTCCATAATACATAACATTCTCAACGAAATTGTAGAATAATCTTTGCTCGCAAACTTAAATACATTGAAATTCAATGCCGATTAGAAATCAAAAAGCGAGACGAAATACTTTTGTGTGTATATCGGTTAATATCGCTCTTTGAATGCATATGCAAAGAATTGTGGTTATTTTACGCACCGTTGGTGCATTATTACTAGTAATCTAGTATAATTTTGATATATACATCATTAAACATAATGGGCACGCGTACCTACGTAACAAGTTAATAGGAGAATGAATGACCGACGTGCACGATCTGAAGTACTCATATATGAACTACAGTAAAACCTCAGTAAAGTAATCTTCATAGGATGTGCAAAATAATTCGAGTTATAGAAGTTTCGATTTAGCAAGGAATCTAACTTAGTTAAGTTTCATGCCTAATTCTTAATTGCGGAGATGAAATCAATTTTAAAAAATCGAGGCAGTCCTACGGACTGGAGACAAAAGTGAAAATTCAGTACAATACAATAACTGTGCTCTGTTTTGAATTTATAAATTAAATATAAGTGTGAATTATTTAAATTCCATGATTTGTAAATTGAGATTATTATCATTAGTATGGTTTTGATTGGCACTTCGAATAATAATTATATACATTTTACATAGTTTATTTATTAATCAAACACATGGTGAACTGCGTACTTTCAATACTAAACATCAGTAATAGACGTACAGAGGCAGACGTCCACAGTACCTAGACGTACATGGCATCACGTCGCCATGTCTCACACACATCGCCCCACGCCAACAATCAGGTTTACCCTCGCCTATAAATGTTTCATATCAATAAGGTACGGATTAGTTCTAAGAAAATATGTTCACAGTCGCCAGCGATTTTGTTTGCGTTTATATATTCATTTTTTTTTTTCTAAATGTCTACGCTATTGACCCAGCAAGGTCTTAACAGGCTTCACTGGACTACTAAGGCGAGCGCTTAAGGCACTCAGCCGATTTTATTTTGGCAACCAGCTCAAGGGTGCACGGCACACCTCGGCTTAGCTGTTGCCTGTTGCATGCAAAATCGCGACCTATCTTAGCTAACCTAGCTAACTATTCATATATGTATGAGTTGTTGAAACGTATATGTGTACCAAGCATACACGCCTCAACAACTCCTCCATATATTTATTATCGGAAAATTGATATATATTCATAAGTGGTGTTACCATGCATTATCTGCGTATAACGCTACAGGGTTTATGCAGCTCCCTTCATCCCTTCAAAAATTTTATCAGATGGTAGGATTTTTTCAAACTTGAGTTATATTTTGGTTAACTTAAGCAATCTCTTCATTTATATCCTGTGTTAGTATGATATATAGGTTATATTATAGTAAAATTTAGACAAAAACCGTTCAGTTGTTTTTATCTGAAACAACGATAACAAGCACAAATCCACCCTCACAAACTATCTCGTATGTAATATTAATAAGACTCGAGACTCTCAAGAATACTATTCTTGAACTCGGAATTTTAACTTTATATTTGAGCAATAGAAGTTAATTATATAAATTCATGAAGTTATAATGGTAGTTAATGAATCAATAAATATTTATCAAAGTCACACAGACAAAATATGTACATATCGAGTGTATATATCGAGTGATTATTGAAATATAATTTCATGTAATCAAAGTTATGGGGTTAGGTTTTCTTTATAAATTTGTAGTCCGGTGAAGCTGTTAAGACCTTGCTGGGTCAATAGCGTAGACATTTCGTAAAAAAAAAATTCTTTATAACTGTGGCGATTTTCTGCTTATAGTGATTACCAAGGTTCTACTGTATAATATGAAAACGGAATCTCTACAGTAATTCATGTTTTACATATAAACTTATATAGGATAATTGAGCATGCTATGGCGCTCATACGCCATTTGTAAGGTAGGGGAGGATGGGGGAATTGCAGACGCTTAAGGGAAATAACGTACAAAACATGTACTATTAGAAATAATCAGGCTGACTTTATTCATTATAAAACTTAAATTATATACTTACATAATCAACATAATTTATAATACGAGATCAATCAACTACTATAAATTTTATATCAAAAACAAAACCTTGTCTGTCCGTGATTACCCGTACCGTCAAGGGTAATTACGGACGGGTGTTGGGTTAATTACGGACAGCATGGGGTATTTACGGACGATGATCAACATCATTTACAAAAATCACAAACATAGCCTTTGGAGGAAGTCCCAGCTGTGCAGTTCTCGTGAGCCCAATTTTTACATTTTAAACAGATAATCCAGTCTTCGTTGGGTGGGTTACAATACTTTTCCTGGCAATAAATGCAAAAATAATCATCATTACATTGCTCAGTATCAAAATTCTTCAAGTTTACTTAATTCCAACATTTTAGTTGTAGTTTCGTGTTTTTTGTTTTCTTTTGTTTGCTCTTTATAGTATTTTTTCTTCTTGTATCAGATTCTGTCTTTTTCTTTCTATTTTCTTTTGTTCTTTTTCATCTAGTTTTTGTTTATCCGGAGTACTGGTAAAAATTACGGAATGTTTTTTTTTTACTAACAGCTTTTTTTGATTAGGTTGTAGAGTTGGTACCTTTACTATGTCACTGAGTGGTACTGAGAAAAGTTGGATCGCCTGACTTGTTATTTTTTGGCATAAATCATCATTAATTACATCATCCGTGCATATTTCATTTGCAAGGATTATTTGGTTTTAATCATTATCGTTAACGATGTTACTGGAGAGCTGAGATGCTTCTTCAGATCCTGTTTGGATTAAAGTATTATCATCACCTACATCACAGATAATTTGATTCATTGTGAGACTTTTCTTGATTTGAATAATCTAAATCTGTGTTTCTGTTGTTAGATGCGGCTTTTGATGAAATAATATCACCAAAATTTGCAAAAGTGCCTATGAATCTTTCCGGATCCATTGGATAAATTCCAGCAGATTTAAAACCATTTAGAGCCTTATCTATGCTTGTTGTGCCTGTGTCCTGGATTGTTGACCATTAACGATTCACATTCTCTGTTGTATGCAGTTTTTAATGGTCCATGGAAGGTTAAATCCAAAGGCTGCATTCTGTGATGTATGAGGAGGCAATGTTAAAACGTGGACAAAATTCTTGCGACAAAACTCGTAAGCTTTCAGACTTACGTGGCTCTCGTAATTGTCCAGCACGAGCAATACGGGATTGCTAACCGACGGTTTTGCAAATTGTTTGAAATGCTGGAGCCAGTCAAGAAATATTTGTTCATTTATCCAACCAGAGTCGGAAACAGAAGCTACCACATTATTATTACTCTCTCTCATAAGCAGTGAATTAATTCGTTTTCTTTTAAATATAAAAAACGGTGGAATATAAGTCCCACCGGCACTAAAACAATTTACAACTGTGGTTAATGAACCACGTTCTGCACTGGTACATTTACCAACTTGTTTTAATCCCTTTGGAGCAAGAATCCTGGAATTTCGTTAAACAGTGCTGATTCCAGTTTCATCTACATTGTAGATTGAGTCCGATTTAAATTGGTATTTCATGTAAAGTTTTTTTAAATTTTCAAAAAATATATCTATTTCTTCGGGGTTAAATGCTGTAATTCGATTTAATGATGTCGCTTCTGGCTTTCGAAGTGATATATTAGGGTGCCTTGCCATAAAGCTGTAATACCAGTCCATACCTGCCATTCGTGTATCTTTGTTGAAATTATGTTTTATGTTATTTGCAGTGGCAAAATCAAAAGCTATTTTTCTTAAAGTAGGTATCGTTACCCCGAAGAAAGTTTTGCATGATTTTAAAATAAACACAACCAGTTCGTTCTCTTGAGCCTCATTAAAGACTGACTTTTTGCCTCTTTTTGGAATATCAGTGATGCCCTTTTTTACCTGATCAAACAATGTAGATCTTGGAATACCGTACTTTTCTTGCGCTTGACGAAAAGTCGTCTTTTTCTCTCTTATATCTTGTGCGGCTTTTTGTAACATTTCGATAGTGTAAGTTTGTTCGGTTCGTCTCTTATATTTTCGAGGCATCTGCAAATACATATTACATCTGTTTACCATTTGACAAATAATCAAGGGTAATTGCGGACGTCCGTATTTTCGCCAAGAGGTTGTCCGCAATTAACCCATTGAGTTACGAAATAAAACAGCGATCATAATCTGTACGTTAAATTTTTTTTTCATAGAAAGCTAATGTGAAATTTATTCTCCATTTACAAGGTAATCAACATAAAAACACTTTTTTATTGTGACTTGCTTTATAGACATAACACTTAAAATAGTAAACGCTAAAAATTAGATCAAAATTCACAATAATGTTTGATTTTATGTACCTTGACAATCGTGCGCAGCCGTCCGTCATGAATGCTTGCTCGGCACAAAGAATGGCGGAAAGTAACACGTGATCACGACGGCCGGGTGTGGTGGGTAAGTCCGTATTTACCCCGTGTCCGCAATTCCCCGATCGTCCCCTATATAGAACGATATAAAAATAAAATTGAGAAGTACTTGTACTATAGCTTATCGCTCATTGTTTTATAGGTCACACTTTGGAGAGTGTGCACAGGAATTACACAATATAATTCCACCGTCTCCATTCCATCAGAGGACGACTAGACGCCGTGAAGGTTTCTACCCTTACGTGGTTGATATTCCTGTAATTCGTACGAAGCGATTTGCTTCATAGTCCGGTGAAGCTGTTAAGATCTTGCTAGGTCAATAGCGTAATCAATTCGATAAAAAAAAAAGATTTGCTTCCACATTCCTTATACATACGGCTAAGGAGTGGAATTCACTCCCGGCGTCTGTCTCCCCGTCATCTTATAGCTTGGGAGTCTTCAAGAGTAGAGTGAATAGGCATCTAGTGGGTAAGCGCGATACCGTCAGGTGAGATTGTAGCCAAGCGCGTACTTGTTGTACATAAAAAAGTACCTATTGCGATAAATTAATTATCAAAGAGTCTTATTATTCATGTAATTATGTTTCTCAGAAGCTAGTAACGTAGTTTTTAAATAATTTCATTATTCGAAATATAACGGACACGTTGAAGGCAACGAACTATAAACTAGTAGATTTATACGGTGATTTCACTCTCGTGTAATTTTAATAAGTGTAGATGCGCTTTGTTGCTTCCGTAATTCACAGAACTTCTAATAACAAACTGACAACATATATAATGATATTGATAAAATTTATAATTTCTTTGAAGTCGTTTTAATCATTACGCTGTACCAGTAGGCAAATCTTAATTGTACCTCTTAGTGACAGATATCTAATACCTGTAAACGAGCAACTCTTGCTAGATATTATAAAGGTAAAATTTTACAACGTATCGTCGTAACATTTTCATGGGATTGACGACTGAAGAAAGTTACTGCACATCAACGCGCTAACAACTTACGCAGAATGTCGCTACAGTCGATCGATTATCACGTTTGAATATAAAGATGAGAATTATTGTCAAATGTTAAAATATATGTTGTATGTAATATAAATTAAATGTTGAATGTAGTTTATAAAGTGACATCTATGAATACATTTGTAAACTAGTGAGCTTGTTTGGTAATCATAATTAAGGCCTTTTTTGATAGACGACTCTTGTCAATTCTTTACTCCGTGCTTTTTTAATGACATGTGTAATCGATATCTGTACGTAGTAGAGTTTTCGCACGTTATAATAATAATTATTAAAGCAGATTTGTGGTTTATTTAAAGTTATAACAAATATATTTCTGAAATTCGCTTTACGATTATTGCAACATAGTATATTAACCACAACTTTTTAAGTGGACACTGCTAATTTTGTATTTACCTAAGATTAGGGTGGGCTTAAAATTACAATAAAATAACTATACAGTTTTATTTAACTATATTTATTTCATTTTCTTCTTCGTTCCTTCAATTATTCTCTAATATAAGCATCATCGTCTTTGTCTACCTCCTCCACTCTTTCTGTCACGGTCGAAATATCTGTTTCTCTCGCTTTGATGTCCTCTATATCTCTTCTCCTCTGATATATTTTTATGCTTCTCTCGACTCGACTCATGCCGCTTGCCATCTGATGCATGACATTCTTCTTTAATGAATTTATTACAATTTCTATATTTAGACTTACTTATTTCATCTGTACTTCTCTTTCTAAATTCCTCATTAGATCTATTGTAATGCGCAACATCACCACCATTATATCCAGTACTGTATTTATAACGATTTTTAGAAACATCACTTCCCGTTTCCCTAAATGTCTTTCTTGATTTATCTTCATCTTTGTATCTCTCGTTATATTTGTAGCCACTTCTGAGATCTTCTCTGAATCTGTCTTTAGATTCAGATCTATATTTATTATCTCTATGAGATTCTTCAATTTCTTTTTCTAGCCCTCCAGCAAGATTATCACTATTATTTTCGGTTACGATGTCTGGTTTAGTAGAATTATCTAGAATTTTTGGAATTGATGTCTTGTCATCTTGTGTTTCCTTGTATATTTCCATCTGTAAATAATCATATCAAAAATTTATAACTTCATTCAATTTTTTAAGATGATGGGAATAGATCTTTATATTTATGAGGCAAAGGACCCATACATAATTCCAGAACTGCAATTATAAACACACTGCAGAAGACAGAAAGTATTAACAGAACTTTAGTACAGAGTAAAGGTTAAAGAAAATACATAAAATTATATTAATATACCTCTTATCTCATACAATTCTTAAAACTTATTTTTGAAGAGTTAAATGAAATCTGAACTAATTGCTCACAGAGCAGTTTATGAAACAAAAATATACACAAAAATAGTATGTATAAACACATTAATCTTAATTATTCAAACTAAAACATGTGTTATAGTTATAATAGGGTCATTATCCATACCTGCGTTTTAATCACATCTCGAAGTACGTCCGAATAGTTCCGTGTTTTGGCTGCGACGCGATACTTCGTACGACGTCGCTTCATGTCGCGCAACTCAGCCAATATTTCCATTTTGGACTTAGCTTTAGGAGCCTTTTGTTCCTCGCCGTTTGTGCTGCAATATATAACAATAAATTTAAAACATAAACTATTACATATTAAACAATAAACCTCTTGTGGGAGAGTATGCAATTGTAAAGTTCAAGACGACAATGTTTCTGGTGAAGAGGGCTGCGCCCAAGATTTAAAAAAACATTTGTCTGTCGCTCATCCATCAATAATCAAATGAAAGGATAGCAACTCTTAATTACCGCTATTGTAGTACACTTATTAAGTTTTTTGTAACAATATACTACTTGTCTTAGCACCCCTTTTGGGACCCTTGATTAATTATTTAAGTAATTTCAAATTCTACATTACCTTAACAAAGCTAGATCAGACAGGTCATGACAGGCCGGAGCAGCCGCCACCACAGCATCGTGTATCGCACGTCGTTCGTCCGCCGTATAGGTACACTGAATCCTCTCCAGTGTCAACGGTTCTGGACCCTGAGGTCCTATACCTTATGTCAAGAAAACTAGTTACGTAATAATTGGTAACGATCAATTAATAATAGGAAACCTTTCATACATGTGAATACTAGAAATTGTCATAAACTGGTCTGCAAAGGTCTTTACAGCTTCACCGAACTATTGAGGCGAGCGCTGAAGGCACTCAGCCAATTTGGGATGATTGGGCGACTAACTCAAGGGTGCACCCTTATGTTGTTAGTATGAACATAATTCTTAAAATCCACTACATCCGAAATCATTAATTTTTAAATGATTTGATAGCATGTAGAAACACCACAACTATGTAGACTAGAATCCGTGAGAATGAGCTAAAGCATTCGGTGAAAAAAAAAAACATAGAGAACCATATTATTCTTTAAGTCAATATGATTGGTTCGCAATTAAAAAATCAGTGGCCAAGTATCTATAGATGTGTTCCAGCAATAATGTTTCAAAATCTGTTTTTTTCCCTTTTGGAGCTCCTACTGCATATTAGCGTTAGCCCAAAGTAACTATGTGAACAAAGATGGGGTCAGAAACCAGTATTTTATAAATAAGTTTTATATTAAGTTATCCACTGAAGCATAGAAAGAAAAATGCGTAACTTTATATGTAAAGGATACATTGATAAAACACTGTATGTTCCCATGTAAATTATTACTTTAACAACTGTAAAAAATTAAAACATTTTTTTTAAATATACGTCATTGAAGGAAAAAAAAAATCTTGAATAATTGTGAATTTACCTCTTTTGAAAGTTGGATCTCCATTTGATGCTGCATTAATTATGTTTGCAAGGTCATCATTATCTAAAACAATTATACTACTGTTAACAGAGACTGTATTAGAACTGTCCCTACTATTGACATGACAAAGTATTGATTGAAGTTATCAGTTATGTGTTAACTATACCAGTGTATGTCTGTATCTGCTAACATTGTATATGATTTTTTTATAAGTTTTTTTTATAAACGCTACACATTTAGCAACATATTTTTCACAGTAGAGAAGTGGCACAAACAATGTAATTTTTGTTTTTTTCTAAACATAGAATATATTGTGAAATAGAAATGCCACAGAAAAAGTTAAAAGTTACATGTTGAACTTGGATGGTAACTTGCTAAACTTATTTGTTACCTTATTAGAGGGATTGGTTCTATCAAGTGTTGGTAGTAACATAATATATCTTAAAGATGAGGATATTTTAAAAGTTGTGATGGTCTAGTGGTTTGACCGTAGTAATATCATTCCAATGTCTACAGGTTCAAACCCCAGATTATGATTTTTTTTTTGGGATTGACCTAAATTTACAAATTTAAATTCGAACATCATCAGCTAACTGTGAATGAAAACAATTAGAGGAAACCTAACCCTGATAAATGTTGATGTAACTGTATGTGTGAAATAGATCTATGAATATCACAGAGTTTGAAATCACCAATATGTTGTGGGCTGGCATGGTGATTATGCCCATACCTTCTTTTAGGAAAAAGCCTATTATGGCCCTGCAGTGGGTTTCTTACAGGCTGATAATGATAGTAGCTGTCTAGGCATACTCTACAGAAACCACTACTCAAACCTTTTCTCTACATATGCACCATGGTTTACTATAACTATATGACTCTTACAATAAAACACTACCATTTAAATTTATACAATATTTTACCTAGTTTAATGCAGGTCATACAATTATTCCCTGGTGGATCAGGTAACAAAATATCATCATCAACATAGCCATAACTTTTTAAAAAGCACTTATTTTCATGAAACTCCTTTTCAGTTACTGGTATTTTGTGATTAAGATCATGTTTACATGTCACAACATCTTTGCTCTGAAATAAAAAAAGAGCATCAAGAATAAATAATAAATCTTTTGTTAGATACTAATATTGCTACAGTATTGATTATGTTGATTTCGGTACTAAAATATTGTTTTTTTTTTATATCACTGCAATTATATTTCATTTTGGTATGATGCTAAATATTTTTTGCTGCATACTGTGTACAAACAATATGTATTACTTCCCAAATGCATTAATTGCAGAGATCCGTTCATAAAAAACATAAACTCAGTAGTACTAAAAGTGTTACAAAAATACACAGTCTATTAGTTCACCTCTCATACCATTACAGAATGAGAATGATAATTTTGTCCATAGAACCAGGACTCCTAGATATATGAGAAGATTCTGTGGTTTGAAAAATTATGTAATTAGGCATTTTTGGTATAGGCTAGTCACTAAATCTAGTCGCAAAATCCTTATAGTTCAAAGTGCTTTCCAGACAGCAACACCTGGTAACAACTTACTCGTACAACGACCTTCAGACATTTTATCGCATTATATCAGGCGATACTGTGGTCAAACAGTTATATTTTAAAGATAAATAAAAGCAATGAATACTTAGTGAAATGCGTTCAAGCGTTGGGTCAAATACTGAAAATGTATCATAAAATAATAATTGAAAGAAATAATATAATAATAAAAATGATAATAAACAACCTGTAATAAAACATTTTTGTCCCACTGTAAATTTTCCAGTACATTCCTCAAATTCATATCGACTTCTTCAATGTATGTATCTAAGTCTGTTAGTTGTCTCCGTCTTTTGTCCATTTCTTCCGAAAGAAAAGTTTTATGTATAATATGAAAGGATTAATGTTAGAAAACATTAAAAATTAGGGATAGTTAAATATATGACGGTATTACGATCTTTTTTCTTTTCTGTAATTTTGGTATATTCCGACTCAGTGTTCGCTTTTACAAGAATAACAACAATAAATAATCCTTAGTCAACCCCGGAATAAATAAACATTGATTTATTTGATGCACAGAATAATATTACTTTGATGTCAAAATAAATGTATAATTTGTAGACTTCGGCTTCAATGACATTTCCTAAATACAAATTCTGCCAATATGAAGCAGTCACTGTCTGTGGGCCACAGAGTGCTATCTGTAAAAAAGAAATCACAGAGTAATTTATAAAAAAAGAAAACTGTGGGCATGGGCATAGAGAACATGACCATGAATTTGAATAATGTACTCTGTGGTCATCAAAGGTCCAAAAATGATAGCAAATTTTTTTATGTATCTATGCAATGATATTACATATATATGTATAGGGGTCCATACCAGAACAATATGAATCTTTAAATAAAAAACATTGATACGATTATAACTGGGAACTTTACAATGAAAGGAGCTATCCTGAGTAGTTTGTAAACAACTTCAAGATTCTATCAGTATGATAATTTCAACCAATTTATATTATACTAGATGGCGCGGCGGACGTTGTCAACTTAAAAGTCAACCACAGCACCACCTACCGGGTTCAATTATGAGTGTAAATCATTCTCGAATCCACCTGAACACTCACAAAAAATTTCATCAGAATCAGTCCAGCCGTTTAGGGGGAGTTCAGTGACATACCATGTGTCTAAAATAGCTACTTTTTTACCTGTATAGATAATGGTTAAAGGACTGTCCTTTGTAGTTGAATATTTTTTGGTATTTAGGAATCCAGACTACAGCCCTGGGGGTTAGACTTCAATGCATTAGTATCGATTACAATGCTATCAATCCAATTTTGGTTAATTATACGTTTTCCGCATCTATTTGTTGTCAATATTTTACGAATAATAGTATAAAAATAATTTTGATACTTTTATCAACATATCGAGATTAGTTGAAATATTCCGATATGTAATATTTTTTCCAATCACCAAAGTGGTTTGGAAATTATTATTTAATATTAGGCGTACGTCAAAATTAAATAAATGTTAACCGTTCCTGTTGAAGAATTTGCTATATTTTTTTCTATGCGAATGTTTATTCCTCGTATATTGTAAAAACAATCGTGGCTACATAGCTTTATGCTGAGAAATCATATGTAACATTTTCGCAAGTTGTATAAGAATTTAAAATGAAAATGCTATCATACCAATAAGTATGAACCAATGGATAAATCATACAAAATCAACTTTGATTTAGTAACGATTTACTGTGGTCATTGTTTTTATATTTGACATCTCTACAGTTTTTGACAGCTGATATCTCATTAAATTTATATTCTGTGGTTTTATCTTATCTCTGCGTAGTGAGACGTGTGGATTTTATTGAGAGTTCGGAGCTGAGGGTTTCAGCAAGTTTTTATTTCGAACATGTTCTGAAAGTGTATGAAAAATGGCAGATACAGAGGTAATAATAAACCAGATATATTCGAAATATCCTTACAACAGGGAAATGTTGCAACACATATTTCTATGTGCAGGTATTGAAAAAATTAAAAGATGTACCGTTTAAAATTCAGACTGCAAGTCTGAAAGGCAGACGAGAGGTTCTGGATGAGATACGCGACGTATTGTCCACTCCAGGTATTTGAAATTTCCAATTTCATATATCTACTTTAAGTTAGGTCGAGCGCGAAAAAATTTACAGGTTATATGTATATGTCGTATTCGTCGAGCTGTATTGATCGATGTCCCGGGCCGGGCGATGTGAATGTGCATTTAATACGCACACTTCAACGAATATTGACTGCATCTATGTGCACCGGCGCATTACGACTTTACCTGCTACTCAGGACAGACTGTCATTGAACTCTACATTTCATAGGGTTGTGAAATATTTTAACCAATGAGCATAGTAATACAGAGTAACATAAGCAAATGCAACAGGTCTCTGTAATTTTGTACTGAAAATGGCTTGCCATTTCTCTGTTATATTTTTGCAGGAAAATGAATTGGTTTTATATCATCTTAAATATATTAAATTAAATGTTAATAAAAAAGGTCTTAAATGTAATTATGAGTATTTTATGCCAAACAAAAAAATACTTTCACATCCCATTATCTAATAAATTTGCTTATTTTCTTTTTTTATGATATATTTTTTGCAGCTTTACCTTATTGAATAATGATTATCTTAAAAAAGTGTCCATATTTAGTACAATTAAATATTAAATTGAAGAATGTATTGATGGATATGAATTGTTTATATTGAAACTTAAATATAGAGATTTTTCTTTCATATCAGGTATAACAGAACCTGCTATACGTTTTGTGTGTCGAGTATTGCCACTTACAATATACAGGTATAGGGATTCTACTTCACAATCATATGTGAAAGGTCTCATCACATATCTAGCTACAAACCACAGAGAATGGACACTTAGGAATTTGTTACCAGTTTTGTTGGAAATATCTGAACAACTTAAGAGCACATCTGCATCGTAAGTTATTTCTTTATTGTAATACATATAAAATCCAGTGTCATCATGTTTCTCCACAATTAACTATGTAACTACACAACAGACCTTCAGGAAATTTGACATTTATTTATATTTTAGTCTAACCTGTAAGATAGGATTAGGATAGGAGAGATTTATATGTCATTAATGACCTTAATACTTGTGTATTTTAATTACAAATTATTGTCAGTGTTGATTATTGTTATTAATTGTAAGTGTTATCAGTCTTCAACAGATGGCGCTTTAAACTAGTATGTTGTCAGAAAACTGTAGACTGTTTTATATTTCCCATATTTTAATTTTGAAAATATATTAATAGATTCAAGATATTATTTTGAATGACTTATGTAAGAATTAAAATTATAAAATTATATGTACTGCTCTGGATCAAGACACTTAATACTTACTTAGTTAAGTATTCAGGACTTTTCAATAAATTTAGCAGAACACTGAATAACCTATGATAGAGTGTATGGTATTCTATATTTAGGGTTTGCAGTCAACTTTCAGAAGTTGCTTGTCTCTGAATTGATTGTAGTCTATAGTGCCTCTATATTCAGTGATTTTATGACTAATCAATGGTTATTTCCATAAACTAGTAAAAGCACAAGTCAGAGTGGACTCTTTGTACTAAGTTGGTCAACCATACTTGTGGAGAGCACATTAAAAACAGCAATTGATGAAGATGTAGACTATAAAACTCTAGTGTTGTGTCAGGCCAACTTGCTCACTGTCATAGCTGCTCACGGAGATCAGAAGAAATATGACAAAGCATTTTTCATGGTAAGTAGTTACTTTATTTCAATATAAAAATATTTATCTATTGTTTTATTCTTGAGTATAATTATCCAGATACATTAATCTAACTCAACTGAAGTAATTATTGTGCTTACTTTGTTTTTTTTTATAAATTACTGTTTATGATTTTTCCTTTTTATATAATTTATCTATGTTTTAAGTCAACATTTGTTTAATAGCTTCACACATCCTGGGTTGCCATTGGACAGGATAAAGTAAACAAGTGGATAGAAGTACTCTTAACTCAGGCACCCGATGCTGGCCCTCAAATATCCGTTGCCTTTTCTACTTTATGCAGGCACTATACTGAGATTGGTGGACAAGACATAATTGAAAGTCATAAAGTAAGTATAAATCACACCTCTTTTAGACAATTATGAATTAGATTCTCAGCAATAGATGAGGTGGTTAAACTGGAAGTGAATTTAAGGGCTTCTATACACTTGATATTATAATCATATAATCCCACATAAATAAATGCACTCTTATAACAACCTATTATGGAAAAAGTAGAGCCATATATTCAGCAATGAATATATATTGTTATGGTACTGCCGTACCTGCAGAACGAAACTTCAGCTGCTTGTCACGCTATAAACTTTCCTCAAAATCATAGCTGATAAAGGAGTGGTAATAAAAAAATTACATTTCCAAGTTTCTTTGGTATATGTAAAAACTACTACCTCATTTATTTTGATGTGTCTATTGTCTCACAGGCTAATTGTTTATTACACATGATGATATTTCCCACACCATTAATTGAGACCATAAACAAAATTTTGTGATGATACGAGACATGAGAGTAACATTACATACACCTTCAGTGGTATAGAAATAAGAATTCAGCATGCAAACATAATTAGAACCTTTTCTAGATGTGACATTGAAAATATGTCCTTAAGATTTTGTTGACTTCACATAATTTTATTACATAATGTGTCATACAACTAATAACGCCATAATATTTGAGTTCTTATTATATATGCTAATAAAGCGATTTTGAAATTTTATGAGCTTTCATTTTTGTAATGTATTCTTGATCATTATGATAACTTTAATTAACAAATTTCCTTACATTTATTTATCCTAGTATTGTTCAAAATTTATTATCCATATTTGTTTGTTATTTTGGTATAACATTTATCATTATGTAGATATAATATGTTAAACATAGAAAATCCAAAATCAAACTGTAGAAATCTCCTATCACAGTTTTAAACTTTAGATTAGGTATCTTCATAAAAAAAAACGATATTTCTATACAATAGACTGAAGAAAAGTCTTGATATAGTGAAAAGAGTTCATATTTCATTACTCAATACCAACAGGTAATTTAAATCTCCCATAAATACTACACTCATAAACATATTTAGAAGATATATTTAGAAACATATTTAGAATTGTCATGCCCAATATACGGGATAAGTTCAATATATCCAATCCAAATATCGATATATATATACATATATTGAATACCCCTAGTTCAAATTTATGGTTGCAACTATAGAATCAACAAATGTATATGCAATCGAAACATTCTGTAAGCTATGATAGTTTTATGTTAAAAGTAATGAGCATTTGTTTTAGATTGAATTATGAACTTTTAACATTGTGGCATTTTTACAATGGAAATACTTATTGAATATTAATATTCTGTTAGTCAGTTAGCCTTTTCACCATTAATATAACTCTCTTGAAAATAAATAGGGGTATTCTCATAGCATATAATATTATAAAATTTTCACTTTATAAAAAATTACAATTTCAGGCCAAGATGCTGGAGAGTTTCACTAAAAGTCTCATTAGTGTCAAAAGTCGACCAAATTCTAATTATATAAATGCCTGCTCCAACTTATTACGGTTACTAGACAGAGATGAAGTACAAAACATTCTTCTGCCAGCCCTGCACAAGGCTATGCTGCGGAGTCCGGAAACTATCATTGAGGCTGTAGGAGAAGTTGTTGCCAACTTGGATATATTTCTTGATGGAATTGCTGTTGATATTGGAAAAAGTTTAATTGGTTAGTTTTTGATATCTAGGTTATTAGAAATAGGCAAACACTGGAAAGTAATTTTTATAGAGTTTAACTGTGTTATATATCTTCTACCTAAGAAGTATTAATATTTACTTGTACACCCAAGGTGTAATATTAATAGAGTCAAAATCTAATGTACACAACATTCGATTGAGATCCATAGAAATTAAAAAAAAATTTCATTGCTTATACTTAGCTACTCCGATGACTAAAGGTGTAAAGAGCAAAAAAACATTGTCGATTATTTTAAATAAAATATATTGACATTTTAGTGATCAAGTAATGCTGCAGAATGATTTACTTAAACTGACCATAACATAAAGAAATCTAAAGTATAATGAAAAAAATATTATTATCATGAATACTATTTACTTCTAGGTACTATGATATTGAAAGAAACTTGTTATTTTTTGTTTTATAGAATTACTGAGTACATAATATTATTGTTTACATAGACCCGAAGTTAAATTAGCAGTGTATGAAAAGAAATGAATTGTGAATTGACAGGCAACTTATATTCTCGCGACGCATGGGTGCGAACGGAAGCGCTGCGAGCTCTGAAGCGACTCGGTACTCGCACGCAGTCTAACGTGGCGGCTCGAGCGTTGCTAGCGCACGCGTTCGCTCAGTACGGCGGCGCGGGAGGGAATCTCACCTCTAGTGAGGACAAGATTGCTGTACTTAATGTAAATATTCACACAGTTTGTTTTTTTTCTAGTTGCAATAGTTTGAAAAGACACATGAATTGTTGTCTTCTTATTAATAAAAAATTTACATAATATTTATCCTGTTTAAATGTTGAAGTACCTACAATCCTACTATAATTTAATTAGATTATAGGAGGTGGCTGCTAATCATTGAAAAATAAACCGTTTCATACCTGTACAGTGAAATGGATTGAGTTTAAAAAACATATGATTATTTGATAAAAATTGAGTTTATAGGTTGCCAATGTCTTTTTTGTACTGGGAATTACCAACAATTTAAACATAGTTGCTTATTTCTTTAATGAATACCAAAATAGTATATTGTAGTTGACTAACTCCAAAATCTATTACAAAGAATAATTCTGTGTATTGTAGGGTGTAAGTACACTAAGCTGCTTGGGCGTGTCTCATGAGGACCGAACAGCAATCTACAAGGAAACTGCGACACAGATAAGTCGCGTTCTTGAGACGGAGTCTCACGAGCGGACATTGTGCGTCGCACTTGAAGCTCTCTACGTGTGGACCACGACATTGGACACGTCTTTGCCTGACGTCATACTTGATGTGTATAAGGTATATTTTTTTCTCACATTTTGTATTGAACAATGTCTCTTCTTTAACGCTGTTTTTGAATATTTAGAGCTTTTATAAATTTGCCTTCCCTCCTCCTCCCCTTTTCCTTTGTATCGGTAAATAATATTTCTGCAGTGGCCATAGATTAAATAAAAAAAAGATGTACATAAATTATTATTGGTTATAGAAAAATTTGAGTGCAAAAAGCACGACCCAACTGGTGCGTACTGCGTACGCAAGTCTTGTCTCCCGAGCGATACGAGCACTGCGAGCGCGGGGCGTTGCCAAACCTCAGGCCGAAGCACTCACTGCACTACTGCTTAAGGCAGTCGACAAAGCTATTCAGCAACCATTGCAGGTACTCTACAATCTACATATGTTTTAAAGTAATTAACCAGGGTATTGCGTACTCACAGGACACTGTCGACTGAAGACGCATCTGTACAGCATCATCATCCCAGTGATAAAAAATTAAAGCTTGCATAGCTCCTTTAGTATAATATTAATAAGTAATTATAGCTTAGTGTTGACTACGGATTATCAATATTAGAAAAACATCGATGTTGACATTTATTTAAAAGTATCGATGTACGATTAACATTGATAGCAAAACATCGATATTTTTGCTAGCAATTAAAACTGTCTGTAAGAAAACTAACTTTATCGGGTGTATCTCGCCCAGGAGTTGGCCAGTGTTCAAAAAAAATGTCATCCGATGAAATAACTATTCATAGGACTTATTTTGAGTTAAATGTGACAATTATCTAGTCTCTAGCTAGTACATGCAACGCTAGATGACCCTAAAGAATATATTAACAATTCGGTAATTTTATTCAAATAACATCGATCTTATCGAAATTAAAACAACGATGTGTCGATGTTATCGACTTCAAAACATCGATGTGTGGATGTCTCGACATCAAAACATCGATGTTAAAACTTCGATGTTTTGCAGATAAACATCGATGTTTCTTCAACATCGATGAATATCGATCATCCCCAGTGTTGACCCTCTCCGACCCTTTTATATGCGATATACATTTATTTTCTATTTAGCTCCAAAGATTTCTAATTCCCGATACCTCATCTCTATGATAATAATATAAGATGAAAGTAAGTCTTTGCCAGATGTTTTTTTATCGGAGCACATCAAAGATACTGTAAGCATAGTGCAAGGCAAAATTAATAGTAACCACAGAGATCTACGATTCATTGATAATTGCTGCTGCCATACTTGGCCAACCTACCTAAATACTAGGTATACTCTGTCTGATTCTAATACACGACACATAAACATGTCATTATTATGGTTATTACATCTCACTATAGTCCAGATGGTTGTGTTCTACCACCACCCTGTAAAAGTGCCCCTTAATAGTGCCTTTGTCTTACCGTCATTATGTTTAAGATACCAGAAAAATCTCTTCTTAACGATAGATATTTTTTAACGTATTTTATTTTGTTCTTGAGACCATAATGTTGCTAAATTAAACAATTTTTAATTTACTTTTATAGCACTTGGTTGTAAGTGAAGGAGTTTGCGCGATGCTAGGGTTAGTGCTGTTGGACGAGGCTCGAGAACTCCCAAATAAAGGATCGGTGTGGATATCCCTTACGCACCCCGACAAGAATGTGCTGCTGCATGACAGGATCCTGAGCGCGGCTACCGATGAAGGTAATTCACACTACATACTACCTACGTATGATATCCACTTTGTTTCCGTTTTGAGACTGATTTAATAAAGTAAACTTCGGAAAAGCTAACATCATAAATAAAATAGACTATAAATAAAATAAGTCATGTATTTAAAATGGTAGATATGAACTATAAATAGAGATTATAAAATTTTATTTTATTATATAATTTCCGAGTGATTATATTAATTCAACCTAATTGTAGAGATAACAACATTTTTATTTCCAGTGAATTACTGCACTTATTTGTGTAATAGTTACTGGAATAAATGTTTAGAGCTGCAGTAACAACTAAAAGACTAGGATCCACGACCCATTATCCTAATCTCTATAATTACTTTGTTGAAAGAGACTGTGTTGTATATTTCCTATGTCGATTTTGGAAATACAAATTGACTAATGAGCAACTATTATCAGGTACATGAGTCAAAACACGTCAACTGG
>JACEII010000022.1:6333170-6354209 GCA_014332785.1 Antheraea mylitta
TCATGTAGTGGATTTTATATTTTATTCATAATCTTGTGTTATTCCATTCTATATCTTATAAATTTGGTGGTGTGTTACGTAATATAGTTAGTTTATTGTGCATCAGTGAAGTGAATAGAAAATAATACCACGGAGTATGATATTCTGAGATGCCACAATGGTCTCTGGAAGGTTCTAACAAGGGATCCACCATCTTGTTAGAATATTGACTCACACGACGCAATATTGAAATGATCGCACGATGCTTGTAATATTATTGACTACGCAATAACGGCAATAATAATCTAAAAGATTGATTGCCAAAAATAAAGTTTAAAAAAATATCATATTCATCTCCATGTTCCATTTCAATGTAACACGTCACATGACTTATCTTTATAATGGCAATATTACGAATTAAAAACATGTGACTCAATACATTGGAGGGATGTATTCAACGCAAAGAAGCAGCCAACGGTCCGCGGTCGCGCCAGTGCCCACCGAACTGAGTCAGACTTTACACCTCTGCAGTTTATATTAATACGGCAAATTGATTTCCCATGTAGATAAATCCGTGAGGCTTACAGACAAATAAAATATATTTAATGAAATATTTTCAATATACCAATTACCGTTAACGCGTTACGTGCCACGTTTATCATCACTGGTACACGTTAAACTTAATCTTTAGGTGATGTGTACCACCAGTGGTACATGATTAGATAATTAATGACAACGAAACAATTGCTTATGTCATGTTATGTATGGTGTTGTAATGTAACATTGTATGCTAATATGTAATGTAGTTCAGTGAAGTTATGAATACCCGTCAGAAAAATAGTGTAGACAGTTCGAAAAAAAAAAAGTGTTTGTATTATATACACGCGTTAGAAGTTATACTTCTTTGGCATAACAAAATAAAAATCTTTTAATTTATTATATCTTTCGCCTTATTCTATATTTGTAGAAAAAACTACAGTAAATTGAGGATGTCTGTTTTTCGTGACAGTGTGTGGGCGCATCGTAAAAATTTACTCTCATCATTTTTCCCTAACGCGCACAAAGAAGTATAACTTCAAAAATATAACATCTACTTTTTGTCAATAAATAAAATGGCCTGAAAGACATGACAAGTAAAGATACCTGTGCACAGATAGTGTTAATTAGAGAATAGCTATAATTTATCCTTAAATTACATTATACAAATATATGTAATGTAGTAACACAATTTTGACAGGCTCCACAATCCCCAGTGCGACCTGGACCCAAGTTGGGAGGAAGAGGACTTGGACCATGCAACGAAACGGACCATTAACATGGTGTACAACGCCACCGCCGGCGCTGAACCCACATCCAAGGACCAAACAGGGCCTAATCACTTCACGGCACCAGGGTTCTGTTATGTGTTCCCACTTTTAAAACAAGGTTTGTTTGTGGAGTTTCTTTATATACCAATAAGATTTGTAGATGCATAAAGCAACTCTACAATACTTTATGAGTATAGTAAAAAAGCTACTGAATGTTATGCTCATTAATTCATTTTTATGTGAAGTTTAGTTTAATGTAACAGAAAAAAATTGGGACAGCAAAAGTTCTATTAAATTTAATATAATGCTACGTTGTATCTTTGTAGAGAAAGAGACTATCTTTGTCAGACTTTATTCACAAGGGGCAGTAGAAAATAATTAACAATAAATTTAAAAAGTTGGGGTAGTCTAGTAGTCTAGTAGTTGGCTCATGGAATATCATTTCGAAAGTACGCGTGTTCGAACCCCGTCGTGTACCAATGTATTATTCGAAATTCGCTTACATTTACTAATTTCATCAATATCATAGATAGTGAAAGAAAAGCTCGAGAGGAAACCTAAACCTCATTAATGTTCTAATATCACCACCATATATGTGAAAACAGAGAACTGTGGATTACTCAGAGTTTAAAATCACCAATACTTCATGGGCTGACTTTGAGACTATACCCATACCTTCCTCCTGGAAAAGGCCTATGGCTCCCGAGTGGGATCTCTTACAGACTGGTCATAATGATGAACGGAAATAAGGTTGATAATTGTTCACCAGGTTTGAACGCAGAGACCCTGGCGAGTGACGAGAAGACGATGCTGAACGGGCTGGCGGTCATCAAGCACCACGCGGCTCTCCGTCTCGACCCTGACGTTCAACCTGACGGACACGATCTGATGGAACCCTCGCTCTTCCCCATCGACCACATGTTCGCTTTGCTCGTCGATCTGATAGGTCAGTGACCACACCACATTTTCATAATTAACTTCACTCATTCTTAAACAAATCCCTACACAGTTACATATTGTATATGATATAAAAAATTCACTTTATTTTCAATGAAGTCAATCAAAATACAATAAGAATTTTCAAAATCAACAAGAAGAATATTTTTCTGTGCAGTTAAATGAAATTTTGGATAATACGTCGACCTCGAAATTCATAGTGGATGTGAATAACATTAATAAAATATAATAAACGAATGCCGAACAAAAATGCTGTATATTTTAGTTTAATGATAATATCTCTAACACTATTAGACTATTATGTTACTCCCATATCGACAAGACGAAGCTTCGACTACTTGTCTGTCTAAAATTAACGTTAAAAACCAGCCCGATAAAGTCGTAAATTATAAATTGCCACATCTGTGTCTTTGCAGTACATAACTCGAAAGGAGTGTCTGCTAAACTCCCTACATGTCCGTAAAGACCGTTGTGTCTATCATCACGCATCCCGATAGTTTATAATGTCTTCCCACATTATCTCTTAGTATGACCATAGACAAAATTTCGTGGCGATACACGCAGGTATGGGAGTAGTATTACACATATCTAAGTATTGTAACTTACATTTCACACAAATTCTTCTAAACAGATGTTTTAAATTTTAAAAACATTTTATGGTAATATGTGTAATTAAATCTGAATGCTACGGCACGATATTCACTAAGAGGCTGTTCAAGAATTATGTAAACACAATTTTTTGGAACTCGTACCGCCCCCTCCCTCTTGTTAGCAAAAGCAAGCAATATTCTTAACCTGCTTCCCTTGCTTATGTACACATTTATATAAATATTTCTAAATCTGTTCTGGTTAAATAAATTAATTGTACTGGCATAATCACCACCCAGACCCTCAACCCCTATGTCAGCAAAAATAAGCAAATCAAGGACCCTCTCCTCCCATCAGTGCTTACATAATACTTGAATGACCTCATTTTGGGTTGTTGAATAAATTTTAGAGTTAATTTAAAAGCAGCAAGTAGTCGAATTTCCGCTGCGCAAGTGTGGGAATAGTAAGAATGTACAGTTCTTATTACCTTGTACTGAATATGGGGCTTATTAAGGATTGATTGTATTGATAAGTTAATAGAGTTCTGAAGGTATATTGAGATTTGTGTTGATGTGTGTTCGTGACAGGCAGTACGAGCGGGTGCGTGCAGAGTGCGTGCACTCTCGCGCTGCTCGAGAGCGCAGAGTGCGCCGCGCGGGGTGACGTCACGCCCGGTGACGTCACCTGTCTGCTCGCAGCCCTCCAGAGCGACCACGAGGTACTTATTCTCACACTTTTAAATCAGAATGTTATCATTTTGGTCATTAAAAAATCAAATAAATACATAGTAATTTGATGTATGTCTCACATATTTTTATTCACGGAATTTTAGTTTCATTAACACCTTGTATTCCTGGTTTGTTGTATGTTCACCTAGAACAGTTAAGGTTTTTACATACAATTTTGTTTCAAAATTATTGCATTTTCAAAATGTATTTTGTGTACTGAAATATTTAATTTCACAGATGGTAAGAGATGCAGGTCTGCGTGCGCTGATAAAGCTCGTAAGTTGCTTACCTCCATTGTTCGAGGATCAGGAGTATGCAATGACAGTCACCAAGCGACTCCTGGTAGCCACTTTTGACGAAGTTGAAGAAAACAAGTAAGTACATATTACTTTTATATAAGAGATGTATATGTTCCGTCCGATTGTGACGTACAGTTGTCTGGCCTTTGCACACGCGCAAAACCGTATTCAAAAGTTGCAGGTTCTCCAGAACCGAGCCCTACGTAAAATCACCGGTGCCCCATGTTATGTCCGGAATAAGGATCTCCACAGGGATCTGGAGATGGCTTCTGTCTGGGCGTATATAAAATCACTCACAAGTAGCAATTTCGAGAAAGCCGCGAATCATCCCAGCCTTTTAGTGGTATCCGCCGCGAACTTGCACCCGTACCCAACGCTGCGCAGTATAGAAGACGGCCGCGACACATTTTACCGACTGTCGGTCCGTTCCCTCGGCGGGGAGCCCTTGAGTACGCTGCTTACGCGATACAGTGACACAAAACCTTACATCACTGCTACAACATCACACATCACCTATACACACGTGCACGCCTACAAGCTTACACGCTGGTTTTCTTTTTAGAGAAATAAACGACAAAGAGTTCTATCCTTATTTTTCCTTATCCTATCCTATACTGTATAGTTTTGAGGAATTTTTCCGACACAAAATACATATAGGAGGTGTTGAGGCACGCATGTCTGGTACACATGCATGTTTCAATAACTCATATACGTATATCTAGATAGACTAGCAGTTACCCGTGACTTTGTCTGTATGAAATTTAGCAAGAATTCAACTCATTCATTTTTTTAATTCAAGAAATAATTATCAGCTTATTGTTTACAATTCGAGATTATAATTATTAGTAACTTAGAAAAAGAAATCTTTCTAATAAGATCTTGGACCATAAACGTATTGTGTAAAGAGTTCCATAATATAATTTCTTGCGGGACAGGTAAACGTTCATGTTTTCTAGTCACAAAATCTTAATTATAATGACATTGTATATTAAATGTAATGTAAATGTAAATCTTTATAATAATATTTAAAGTTATTGTTTCATTAGTTACTTATACAGTGTAAGTGAGTACTGAGATAGTTATATATATACTTCATTTAATATACTGTTAGTATTTATATATCTAAAGGATACGTTAAATGTTACTGGAAGTAGCGTGCCTGGCATACTTACAATTGTTTTAAAGAGTGTTTCTATAATTATACATCGTTTCACAATTTTATATTTCTATAATATAATTTTAAAAACGCGAGCAGAGCTGCGATACTGCCAGTAATATATAAATTTCTTATTTGAGGTTGAAGACAACGTTTATATACGTATCTTTAGGTCATCGAATAATGCCTGCCATAGTTAAAAAACGATATCATTATCCATATCAATGCAAAACATTATATTTTTATTTACGTATACAATTTACGAAAGAGATCCGGATGATCCAAAGAACCCAAATTACTTTAAAGTTTTGTCGAACGTTATCACTAAAATTGCTGACTCATTATCTTGTACACCTGCTTTACCGAGGAACATTTCCACTGTAACTGCTGATTCGTTACCTTACGCTCCTGTCGTACTGTGGAATGTTTTCACTGAAATTGCTGACTCGTTATCTTGTGCACCTGCCTTACTGTAGTACTCTTCGCTTGGTCTCCATATCCAGTCTTGGTCAGCAACATATACATTAGTATTTTTTTTACTTTACCTACTCACCTGTGAAATGAATGTTACAATTTTTAGAAAATTAGCTCAAGAGTTGTGGGCGAAGCTACCAGTGCTCGAGCAGCTGTGCCACGAGCCCCTGCTGTTAGAGCACATGCTGCAGGAGGTGCAGCACCCCTCGGAGCCGGTGCAGCGCGCAGCCGCTCTCGCGCTTGCACATCTTACAGAGATGACCGGTGCTGACGTCGAGAAAGTGCTGCAGCGGCTGCAGGATATATACGTCGATAAGTTGCCGGTTAGATTTTATTCTTCTAAAACACTATTATAAAACGGACGATCTATCTCCTTGACCAACTCTGTGCCAACTTTAAAAGTTATCGTATATTTTATGTGTATTTTAAGCTACGATTTGATAAAAAGTTACTACAATTTTGTTTTGAAAAATTTACTTTCGGTTTTAAACATTAAAAAAAAAGTTTTTTTCAAGTTTTATTTTATTTTCAAAAAAAGCAATTAGTGTATTCTATATAAACCGCTGCGTTTAATATTTTATTGTAAATTTGTTCAATTCAAAAAACTACTTCCAAAAAATTTTACTTTCAGATGTGACTGTTCTTTAGAAGCCCATAACTTGATAAATAAACGTGATAAAAAAATGCATTCACATTCATACCTACTAGAAGTCCAATTATCTGAATTTAAACGAATTTCAGAAACTCCTCTTTTTTTTCGTTGTCTCCGCTTCACGTGAATGCCCCATTTGTTAAACGCAACGTCAGCATACATCATTTGAATGTTTAATTTTGTTTCAAAGATATTTTTAAATGAAAGATGTACAACCAGCTTTAGTAAATACATGCCAGCTGCTGCATTTGAGTGGTATTTTCTATACACTTAGCATGTTACAGTTTAAAATCACAAAATGATGATGAAATATGAAAAGCTACAATGTATAATGGGTGTAACAGCTGATCCCGGAGAAGGTGGACCAGTTCGGTCACGTGGTGGAGGCGGCGGTGGACGAGTGGGGTGCGCGTGCGGGTGCGGGGCTGGCGTTGACCGCCGTCGCGCCGCGGCTCGGTGCGGGCGGCGTGTCGCAGGCGATGCGGTTCCTGGTGCAGCGCGCGCTGCCCGACCGCAACGACCGCGTCCGCGCCGCCATGCTCGACGCCGCCATGGCTATCGTCGATCTGCACGGGAAGGTATACATCTTAATTACGCCTCTGCGAATATTATAAACATTATTCAATAGCCAAAATTATTCAAGGTTTTATGCAAAACTATTAGCTTAATAATTCTTCCTTATTTTGAAAATATTTGTAACCTTCTTCTTACCCTTATCCCACCTGAGTAGGGTCGGTACAACATATTTGTCATGTTGTGATGTATGATTTGGCTTAATTTTTACGATCGGCCGCCTGCCTGTCATCAACCCTCCTTGGGATTATTTTGTTGTACCACTATATGTTTCTATAGGATCTTTTAGCTACACAAATTTTCTGTAGGCTTTAGTTTAGACTTTTTCCGACGACTGCATTTTCGTCTTATTTTCTGTTGTCCCGTTTTCATAGTTATTACAGTACTTTCAACTACATATGTTATTGGGGCACTGATTTCGTACTAATTTTTCGGTTTAATTACTCACTGGTTTTTGTTCAACATTGGTGACTGTCATAACAATATCGGCTTGCACTGTTTGAGGCTTTTGTATCACGTAAACTGGTGTATATTGACTAAAGTTAATAAAGTTGATATCTTTCGGTGTATTAATATAAAATTAAATACAATAAACCATTATAATAACATAAAATATGAAAACTATAAAAGAAAATAAATGCAAATAAAATGACATGACAATGACTTTTAATTTTGAAAATATTTGTATGGGAATAATTCGAATAGCTCGAATATTCAATTCCAAATTCGAATATAACACAATTTTTCAATTTGATTCCACTCAAACATGATTCGTATGCCCCTACTCTCAATATAGCTTCATAGGTCCTATACAAATTCTTCTGACTACACCTAATTCTGCCTCAGAGTATAATCCCTCCTTTCGAAGTGATTATAAGTTACAAAGACTCGGGAATATGTAGTTATTCTAAGTAACGACCAATTAATGACTGATCTCAGTCTTTTTGATGCTGAGTATAAATATCCATAGGTGTTAGTGATTCTTTAACATCAGTAAGCTAGAGTATATCCTACTGCATATCATAACAAAAACGTAACGCTAATATCGCTGAGATAATAGTTTAGAATAAATATTGGTTTGTTTTAGGATACAATCAGTAGTCAGCTGCCGGTGTTCGAGGAGTTCTTGGACAAGACACCAAAATCAGGTGTATACGATGCTGTGCGGCAATGCGTCGTGCTGCTTATGGGTTCGCTGGCGCGCCATCTCGAGCCCGACGATGTCCGAGTGAAGCCGATCACGCTGCGCCTCGTCGCCGCGCTATCCACTCCGAGTCAGCAGGTGCGCACGCACTCATACGCACGCACGTAACAAACACGCATGCATGCATCAAACACGCGCGCACGCAACAAACACGCATGCATGCATCAAACACGCGCGCACGCAACAAACACGCATGCATGCAACAAACACGCGCGCACGCAACAAACACGCAAGGGCCCACGCAACAGCCACGCACAAACACGCATACGCATAAGTTACACACACGCTTTTACGTTATTCAGATACGTGTACTTTTTTCATTCCAATAATCAATAATTTTAATTGTATATTAGGTATAGTGTATATGTAAAGAGTCTAAAAATCAAGTGATCAGCCTGATAGAAATTTTTTACTGGAACTATTCAGTGACAAAAATAAAATATGTTTCAAAAGTAATTGAGAACACTATTTATGATATCCATTAAACAGTATTACGATGTGAACAGGTGCAAGAAGCTGTAAGCAATTGCCTTCCTCATTTAGTGACGTCGCCGGCAATAGAAAGCGAAATACCAACGATTATGAACAAGTTGCTAAAGCAACTACTCACTGCAGAGAAATATGGTGATAGAAGGGTGAGTGTGGAATGTAATTACTATGATACAATTTTATGTTAACGTTCTCTGTTCTTATTAATCGGTTCTCATATAGTTAATGTTTTAACCAAGTGATGAATATTCAGGGTGCCGCATACGGGATAGCAGGTATAGTGAAAGGTCTCGGTATACTCTCACTGAAGCAACTCGATGTGATGGGTAAACTGACTGAAGCTATTCAGGAGAAGAAAAATTACAAGTATAGAGAAGGTGAGATTTATATAAATTAAATCTTACTTGTATTTAAAACTAATTTTGTTCGTCCAGACTTCGCTTGTGTAAAAAAATTAGACCAAACAAACCGGTACTACTATGAATTCAATGATGACTTAAAATTGTAACTGAATGGTAAACTGTTAAATTTTTGAATATATTCAGAGATTTTAGTCTTTTCTATCAGTCACTGCTACTTTTCTTACTATGGAGTTTTTTTAATCGAAATAGTTACTTATATTATTAAGTTAAGAGATTATGTGATCGATTCTCTCTTATGAATAAATTTATGAGTATAATTGTTTGTTCCATATCTAGATATAAAAACATGAGGTGTCAATTACAGTAACACGAGCTATTTCTTTATATAAGAATAGACAAAGGCAAAACGAACATTTTCCTCCTATGACCAATTATATTTACCTATTTGCTTATTTTTTAGTAACTATTGGTGAGCTTCAATGTTATTATTTTAAAAAATGGAAATAGCTCGGTTGGTTTTAAATAATGAAACTTGGAAAATTAATGACCTATTATTGAATTTCGAGCTCTGCAACTATATATGAAACTGTATAAATGTAACAAATGTAAATTAGTGTTGGGAGATGTATATATTTTTAGTGTCGTGTTCGGTAATCAATATTCTATACTGCTATTGTCGAGTAGTTAATTATATTACAAGTGTCTTACAATACTTTCAAGGATCTAACAAGAAGAGGGCGAGTTGTTAGAATCTTCCATAGCATTTTTGTGACATCTCAGTATTCATGTTCCATGGTATTATTCCCACCCACTTCACGGAACTATATTACGTAAAATACCATCAATATTACAAAATATTATGTTAAAATAAAATATAAAATCTATTCATAATGGATGAATTACAAAACCATCCAGGTAGATAAAATATAAAATCTATTATATGGCAGACTAAAATCCCAAAAAAAATTCTATTGTGATATGTGTATGTAAACGGTTAAGTATTACGTAAACACTAAAGAAAGTTGGTGGTCTTCGATTTGCTTATTTTTGATGATATAAGATATGAGGGATCTTGTAGGTGTAGGTCTGATATAAGAGGCACGCGGTTTTATCCACTGGTCTGCCGTCGCTCTAGTAGCGAATCACTATAAGCTGAGTAGACTATAAACTTCTATTTGTATACTTATTAACCTGCTGCCTATGAATCAATAAAGAAATCAGAACAGATTGAAAAGTACTCATATAAATCTATACTAATATTATAAAGCTGAAGAGTTTGTTTGTTTGTTTACCCGATTAGGCCTCCCACGGCAGCGGCTCAAGCCTAGGTTCGATCCCTCGGTAGGGAGCCCTTGAGTGCGATGCTTGCTCGATACGGTGACACACAAATATACATCACCGCTACAACACTACACGATCACCCCCACACACGTGCACGCCTACCTACACGCTTACACATGAAAGTGGAAGGGTTTACTTTTTTTTCCCTTATCGAACTTATGTATGCTTGGTACAGATATACGTTTCAACAACTCATACATATATGAATAGTTAGCTAGGTTAACTAAGATAGGTCGCGATTTTGCGTAGTCATTTCGAAAAAAAAAAAAATTGTTTGTTTGATTGAACGCGCTAATCTCAAGAACAACCGGTCCGATTTGAAAGTTTCTTTTAGTGTTAGATAGCTCATTTATCGAGGATGGCTATAGGCTACATATCATCACGTTAAAACCAATAGCAGCGGAGCACTAATGAAGAATGTCTCAAAATCGGGCATTTTTAGAGCATCCGCTGCGTGTCAGTGTCAGGTATTGTATGCGTTACCATAATAACATGATAACATTCTATCGGAAATAATATCAGGGTTTATTTTGTGTTCCTGTTCAAAAGTTTATTTTACGTTATTTTTAATTCCAATTTTTGATTATACGTAGTACATTGATATCGTAAACATTTTTAAAGTCTATTTTGTGTTGCTATTCTAAAAGGTTAGTAGTTATAATATTCGTCCATCAATACAGGCGAAGGAATTAATCCATAATGCCAATTCTGAAGTTGTCAATACAGGTAGTTCTTATGTATTCTCTAACCAGTTTTTTTTTATGTCTAAGTTAATGTAAAGGTATAAGCGCCAAATCTTCTATATAATATTTCGTAAATTTTTATCTTCTTAATTTTCAAGACCGCAGAATACATGATCCGTGGTATTATTTTTCATTCATTTCACTTATGCACAATAAACAAACCATATTACATAAAACGCCACCAATTTAACACAATATAGAGACAAATAACACAGAATTATGAATAAAATATAAAATCCCCTACATGACAGACTGAAATCCCGCTAAAAACTCCTTAAAAAGTTTATTCTACGTTAGTTTTGTTCCCAATTTTTGGTTTGTGAATAAATACTTTTTGATGAATACATATATCTGCAATGCTACAAATATAAACTTTTTTTTTAATTCTGTCGATATGTCTTTGTTTATTTGTTCCGCATAATCTCCAAAACGGCTGGATCTACTTAAACGGTTTTTTTTTCTTAGAAATGAATACGCTATTGACCTAGCAAGGTCTTAACAGCTTCAACGGACTACAAGTAATATTTTAATGGGAATTATACGGGCAAATAAATAACTAATTAGCTGTTTTATTTTAAGCTGGTGGGTTCAGCAGACGTTGCCCGCAATGATAATAAGACAACCTATACCTAAACCTTGCCCAAGAATCATTTTATATATTTGTGAAAACGGCATGAAGATCCGATCTTTAGTTTTTGATTTATTTTATCGCGAACAGACATATAGAGAGACGTGGCAGAGTACTTTGTTGACACTATGTTGTGATGAATCCGTGCATTCGTATGTGTAAAATTGACCAAAAATATGTTGGTCACTGTAAACACGTGCGTGTGACGTACATTGTACTGGACTTCAAGAGTAAATATAATTGAAAGTCATATGTTTATATGTGATTTAAATTATAGCAAGGTGTATTAATAACTTGATTATATCAACAATATGGACATATTATATCTATATAATAAAAGATTTAACACATATTGTTCGATAATGTATAGCTTAACATTTGCGTTACTTTCTTATATAGTGTAAGTAAGCACTGAGGGTGATACATAGATAATAGTTTGAAGTTCCAGCTATGTGGCTTATGATAAATCCCATCCCATTCGATACACTATTAGTATTTACATATATAATGTACATGTTACCAGTTGCTGTAGATGATGTGCGTGTCATACTTACAAATATTTTTGAAAGAGTATTATTGTTATTTACACATCTAATAACAATTTTAAATTTATTTAATATATTCCAAAAATGCGTGCGAAGCCGCGGGTAACAGCTAGTATTTACATAAGTAGGGGGGGAGGAGTTAACAGTATTGCTTACTTTTGCTGAGTAGAGGGAAATCAGATATTAAAAAATACTCCTATAAATATTTACGTAAGTATGGCGGGCAGGAGGTAAGGGGTTCGGTCAAAAATGACTAAAACTCTGCTTACGTAGTATGTGAACAGTCCCTGAGCGTGTGAATGTGTTGGATGATGGATGATGAGTGATGGTGTGGGTGCAGGCGCGCTGTTCGGGTTCGAGCTGCTGTGCTACAAGCTGGGGCGGCTGTTCGAGCCGTACATAGTGCACGTGCTGCCGCACCTGCTGCTGTGCTTCGGCGACAGCTCGCAGTACGTGCGCAGCGCCGCCGACGAGACCGCGCGCCTCATCATGAGCAAGCTGAGCGCGCACGGTGTCAAGCTCGTGTTGCCCTCGCTGCTGCAGGCGCTGCAGGACGACAACTGGAGGACCAAGGCAGGTCGGTGCAACCCCCATTACTAGGGACCTAGGAATAATGCCCTAATTAATTACTCTTCACTTTTATGCTACTCTTATACCTGCCTCTATTGCCACGCAATTTTTGTCTGTGGACCGATTTTCTTCAGTTATAATAGACCCAGTTTTATATAGATCAATAAAACCTCGAGACATTAATTTCTAGTTATCGCTGGAATGATAAAAGTGTGTGTATGTTTTTGACGTGGAATACATTTTTAAATTTGCTTCCATACAGGAGTAATCTAATGATAACAAAATCGAGCGATACATTTTGCCATTGTAGTGTAGAAGCCTTGCTACTTCGTTTGCTTAATTAATATACATTATCTGATCTTAGAACGAGATATGTAATATAGTGGTTGTAATCAATACGGACATAATTGCTACATTTTCATTTCATTTTCATTTAATTTTCATTTTCATTTCATTTTCATTTCATTTTCATTTCATTTCCTTTTCATTTCCATTTCATTTCAATTTCATTTCATTCTCATATTGTCTATATTCTGTATATTAACTACGCTTCTACCTATAGAATTGGAATGAATTTCCTTTTAAAATATCAATAAAGAAAATCCCTTGTACCATATTCATTGTAATAATATGACCAATATATAGCACATAACACATAGATGATATTAATTTGTATATGTGATTAGCAAAGTGTTGTCGATGTGCTAGAGTATTGTGTGTGTACGTGGTAAGGTTCCATCGAGTTGTTGGGTGCGATGGCGTACTGCGCGCCGAAGCAGCTGTCGTCATGCTTGCCCTCCATCGTGCCGAAGCTGATCGAAGTGCTCGGGGACTCGCACATGCGCGTACAGGAAGCTGGTGCTGAAGCACTCCGCGTCATCGGCTCCGTCATCAGAAACCCAGAAATTCAAGGTATTATTTTAGTACATTATTACTGCGATTGTCGAATACGTAATTATATTACTAGTTTCTTGCGATCATTTCATTCGATTAACAAAATAATTACCGTTTTCTTACAACTTTATAGGAAACTTTTGTGGCAAGTCAGAATCCATGGTCTGTGCTATTACTTCCCATCCAATTCACTACATTATGTAAAACCAACAATATTAGACATTATATAGCCAAATAACATACGATTATGAATAAAATATAAAGTCCCCTACACGACATTTCAAGAATGTTTCTCGATGAAATGGTACTATTAAATATTCGCAATAATAAATTTGATAGTGTTGTGTATATAACAACGACACGAGTAAAACAACAGCTAGTCGAATGCGCACTAACGTTTATTTTGTGAACTAACAGTGAGTGCAGTCACTGTACGTATACATATATATCAATACATACATAACAGATTTAATAAACTTATTAATCAAATTATTTTCATGTACCCAGCCTGTAATGTTAAATTGTATAAGAGAAAATTCTGAACGTTACTTCTTTGAGTCTATTTCTCAAAAGACAAATGCCGACGAGTGAACACCATTACACAGAATTACTAATTTATATAAAAATTATTTTATAGAAATTGATATTTATGCTAACTCACCAGTTTTCTTTAAAAAAAAGCCATAAATCAGAGTATTGTTTCTTGAACTATAGTTATATCTTATTTTGTTAATAAGTATTTTAATTGTAGTATGATTTGACTGCTGGGACTTGTTTTATTGTATTTTATTCTATTTTAACTTTGTACTTTATTTTAAGTTTAATCTTGGTAGTGAATTGTCATTCGTCAAAATTCTATACTTAATCCATGGATGGTGAAGTGGATTGTTCTCTAAGCAGTAATTGTTTTTTAATGTAATATTGCACATACATGTATTTCTGAGTATGATGGTTTGTTCCCGTTGTAAAGTGTTGTGGTGTGGTGTGTGTTGTGCAGCGATCGTGCCGGTGCTGCTGCAGGCGCTGCAGGACCCGTCGAACAAGACGTCGGCGTGCCTGCAGACGCTGCTGGACACGCAGTTCGTGCACTTCATCGACGCGCCCTCGCTCGCGCTCATGATGCCGGTCGTGCAGCGCGCCTTCCTCGACCGCAGCACCGAGACCCGCAAGATGGCCGCGCAGATCATCGGCAACATGTACTCCCTCACCGACCAGAAGGACCTGCTGCCCTACCTGCCCAGCATCATCCCCGGACTCAAGAGCTCGCTGCTCGACCCCGTGCCGGAGGTCAGCAGCATACTACTATCAAATATACAAACATAAACGAAAACAACCACGTGTCACAGAGATCATTCATATTATTGCTTAACTAAAGGCGAAAATATAGAATAACGGATCAATTTCTTATTCTAAGTAATCACAAAACCTGGGGGATACTATATATTTTACAATCTATTTTTTTATTGTCTATGTATTTTCATGTAAGTATGTTAGCATATATTATTTGTAATTTTTTTTTTTTGCTTTAGTTATACATTCAAACTATATAACTTGATAACAAATCTCGATTTCAAATAAGTTATTTATAATATTTAAGGTTAAGTAGCGTACGAGAGTGTTAAGAATTGTAAATATACGTACAGGTGCGCAGCGTATCTGCACGCGCTCTCGGCGCCATGGTGAAGGGCATGGGCGAGAACAGCTTCGAGGAGCTGCTGCCGTGGCTCATGCACACGCTCACCTCTGAGTCCAGCTCCGTGGACCGCTCTGGAGCCGCGCAGGGACTCTCCGAGGTCGTCGCCGGACTCGGCGTGCAGAAGCTGCACAAGATCATGCCAGGTGACAACACGCGTCCAAAACTTCTCCTAACATGTCTGTGCACCCATAGATGGCGCTGTGTAATATCTTGCTGTAGCTGCATCGCGCTCTCAAGAGTAACGCCGAATTAATGACCTTACCGGTACTTGTCAACGATTTTTGTAGTCCGATAAAGCTGTAAAGACCTTGCTAGGTCAATAGCGTAGTAAGTTCGAGAAAAAAAAACGATTTTTGCCTTTTTAGCGACATTGTCGCTAGATCTAGCGGAACTTTTAACGGCTTTATTTCAATCTAGCGACGCAAAAAAAAATTTTGTAACTAATTTCAATGTAATCACTAGTAACTGTTGTTTTTTTTTAGAATTTCCCTATCCTATCAGAATGACGCTCAATCTCGCTTTTTGGAATTCCCCTACTAGAATCACGTTCGATCTCGGGGTCGAATCGGCTGGGTGCCTCTCACTATATCAAATGTTACATGAGATATCGTTTTGTTTTTCATTCATTCATTCAATACCACTGCCAAGAGAAGAAAACCTGTCTTTCTTTGTTCAATTGTCGTCATACTCGTAGATATCATAATCTATTTGTGAAATGGAATTTCTTTAAGAACGAAGGCTTATGATAAAAGTAGAATAGATAAATAAAAGTATACACCAGAATGAAAAAAAGCAAGAAAAAGAGTTATAACGTGATCAAAAGTTGTTATAACTAATCCAACTAAAGCCTTATGTTTTTTTTATCACACTATTCGCAATATTTCATTAGTATTTTCACCATTTTTTTTTAACATGGAATATTATTTCAGAGACTTCTAGCTGATTTTTTAAACATGTATTTTTTAAAATCTAGCGACTTTTTAATTGACGTCTAGAGACTTTTTTCTTTCTTAAACGGCAACACTGTTGTTGTCACAATTGGGTTTTTACATACCATCCGCCAACGCGCTGCTATGACAAAGTTGATATTGTTATGCTGTCATAATAAAAGAGCCCAAAGGAATTGACACATAATCAAAAAAATTGGAATTGTATCGATTATTTTCCTTTGAAATGCCTGAAAAACGAATAAATTTTCAAAGTTCAAAAAATTGATATGTTTTGCTCAATTCATCTCCATTACTTATTAGAATTCAATAAAATTATTGGAATAGTCTACTTGTTTACGGGGGGCGTAGTTCGGTGAAGCTGTGAAGACCTTGCTTGGTCAATAGCGTAATTATTTCGAAATTTTGTTATATGCTTAAAAACAACTATTAACCTAACATCTGAGTTTGTAAATATTTTTGTTTTTGTCCTAGCTATACATCATGTATATTTTTTTATAATACACAGAGTAACCGAATATCGATAAAAGAGTCAAATCGTCAAATATATATGTATATAGTATATGAAGTGCTTTAGATGCTTGAAAACGTCAAAAATACCACCGGTTGGAAAAAAGTAAATAATTCATAAGTTAGTTAGGTACATAATTTGTCAAGGTTTTATTTTATTGTGAGGGCGGGAGGACGTGCGCCGGGCTCGCTAGTACATTAAATAATGAAATGTTGTGACAGATATAATAGCTACAGCGGAGCGCACCGACATCGCTCCGCACGTGAAGGACGGATACATAATGATGTTCATCTACATGCCGGGAGCCTTCACCGACGAGTTCACCCCCTACATCGGACAGATCATCAACCCGATACTGCAAGCACTCGCAGACGAGAACGAGTACGTTAGAGAGACTGCACTCAAGGTAACCAACGACGAATGTCGACATCAATGTGACAGCTCTACAAAAATATTGTTTTTCTGGTATTTTATATTTAATTTACACTTCAAGCCAGCTCTGCGCAACACAATTTTTAAGTATTTTCAATCATCATCATTTCACATCAAAGGTAAAAAGATTTTGTTTTTTGGTAGATTTAAGTTATTTCAAGTGGGTTTTGGTGTCAAAAGTCTATTACAGAGCAGATCAATATGTGAACGGTGGTCATGTCTGTGATAACATAATGTATGTGAATTAAGACCAAAAGATGGCATCCATTGACTTCTTTGTATACATAGTCAGAACATTAATATCATTCCAATAATGTAATTTAAAGAACGTATGTAACAAAGAAGAAGACACATTTTCGTCGATACTATCGCAGTATTTTATATAACGAAAATATTGTATTAAATTCTTGATAATTATTTATTTGTTCAAAGGCTGGTCAAAGAATAGTGAACTTGTACGCGGAGTCGGCTATAATGTTGCTGCTGCCTGAACTAGAGAAGGGCCTCTTTGACGAAAACTGGAGAATCAGATACAGTTCTGTGCAACTCTTGGGTGAGTTATAACATATTGACTAACCAAACACATAATGTTACCTGCGTTGAGTTATCCTAACTAGAATTACAGGAGTGCAATCGCTAACTAGACATATATTTGTTTATTTACGAAACGCTCAATACTGAATGAAGGTGAATCCGTGTCAAGAAGTTGATTTATTTGGTTTTTTCAAGCCTATCACGCGAACACCTCAATGTTGGGTCGCTAGCTCCAGCAAATAGCAAATGCGAACCATAAAGCGGCTGAATAGTAACAAGGGCGCAGTATGTTCGTCCATTAGCTGTGGTGAAGTGACGCTCACTTTGCGGTATTACTTTACTCGTATGTATTTTGGAACGAAGGCTAGGTACGGAAGGATTTTAACAACAATATTACCGGTACATAATCACCACAGAAGAAGGATTTCTGTAGACTCTTAGTTCTTGCCTTCCTTCTGCTTTCATTTTTTTTATTAAATCATGTTAAAAATAGTTTTAAATTTGAGGAATTATTATTACGATTATATTTCAAATTTTTAATCGAGATTTATTGCCTTTATGTCCGTTTCGGTACTTAAGTATTAACGTCAACCGCAACTGAAGTTGTTCAAGTGTAGACAATCTACACGTATAGCATGTGATTGATATCTAGCTACGTATATTATTAGTAATTGGACTATTTATTTTTCTTAACTTTCCCATTTCGGTTAGGTTAGGTTAGACTAACGAAACAAAGAAAGTATGAGCCGCGGTCGGCGAGCACACTGCAGTGGCATTAATACATAAATATTGCAGTTTCGCTCTCATCTCTCTCAAAGATGAGAAAAATATTACATTAGATTAGTTTTTGATGACATGTGTGATAAAGTTTAGATGAAATGTGTGTTGCGTTGGTGGTCAGGTGACTTGCTGTACCGTGTATCGGGCGTGTCGGGTAAGATGAGCACGGAGACCGCCTCCGAGGACGACAACTTCGGCACAGAGCAGTCGCACAAGGCGATCATCCGCGCTCTCGGCACCGAGCGCCGCAACCGCGTGCTCGCCGGCCTCTACATGGGCCGCAGTGATATCGCGCTCATGGTCCGGCAGGCCGCGCTGCACGTCTGGAAGGTTACCCTCTCTCTATTTCTCTCCCTCCCTCCCATTTTCCTTCCTACTCTAACAGTCAAACCTCACTACTCTGCCGCCGTAAGAAAAAGTAGTGCATCTGACCTAAACATAAACCTGAGTAATGTCGAAAAATTTACAGCTTGCTTTCTTAATTTGAGAACAGAAGGTTGTAGACAATAAAAGGATTAATAATATTAAATGAGATTCCTTTCGCATCTCCAAACGTATATGAAACTCAATATCGCAGAAAACGACAGTCCCTTGTTCTTCGGAAGACAAAATTAAAAACTACAACTCCCATCATCAAGGGAAAACTTATTTCGTTTCCTAAAGTGATTTATAATGACGTCAATTTTCAAACAAATAGGTTTTAGAACTCCGTTTTAGAACTTCCTAAGAAGAGTTTCTAACATCTCAGAGGTAACACAGGATGTCGCTTAATGCGTTTCAAGACATACCGGATAATGTGCGGACCAAGTGTCTACAGAACAAAAAAAGAAAAAAAGAATAAAAAAGATATACCGGATCGAATTTGTGTCCGAGCCGTTGGCATTAGTTGGTATATGGGTAGTAATTTACATAATATAGTTCGGCTATTGTGCGCAAGTGAAGTGAATGTCAAATAATATCATGGAGCATGAATTTTGAGCTGCCACAAAAATTGCATGGAAAGTTTTAACAAGGAGGTTGCTATTAGCGATGATCGATATTAAAAAAACATCGATGTCAACATCGGTTCAAAGTATCAATGTACGATAAACATCGATAGCAAAACTTCGATGTTTTTACTAGCAATTAAATATATTTGTAAAAAAAAAAAAATTATAATACATGCAAAGAAATAATTTCGTACATCTTACAAATTGGATAAGTATCTAGTCTCTATTTTATTCTCATAACATCGATGTGTCGATGTTATCGACATCAAAACATCAATGTTTTTCAGGTAAACATCGATGTTTCTTCAACATCGATGAACACCGACCATCCCTAGTCGCCATCTTATTAGAACGTTGAAATGATCACAAGAACACTTATAATATTTTTAGCTACTCGACAACGGCAGTAATAATATAGAAAAAATTTCGTAGTGATAGATTGCGGTGTGAGACAAGTGTGAGAATGCGATTGTTTCCTCCAGGTGGTAGTGACGAACACGCCGAAGACCCTGCGCGAGATCCTGCCGACCCTGTTCAACCTGCTGCTGGGGTGCCTCGCTTCCACCAGCTTCGACAAGCGGCAAGTCGCCGCGCGCACTCTCGGTGATTTAGTTCGCAAGGTAGCCCTTCTACCTTTTAAATATAATATATTTGATAACCACAAATATACAGTATATAATTTTTTGTAATTCTAACAGGTCGGTACAATTATGGTTTAGAGATATTTTGTAGTGTATCGAGACGTCTTCGACGATTCTTATCGGTGATGCGATTGTGGTTATTTTTAATAAAGTTTGACTTTGTTTAGTGTTTAGAAATTGTTGAGATCGTATTTCTAACGAGACGGAAGTTGTTGGAACTGTGTAACAGAGCATGACATTAGCTTTAATTTTAAATTGACGTTACGCGTACGCCGGTAACATACTATGATGATAGTATTATCTTAAAATGTATGTAATACGCCAGTTTGGACAATTTGACTCTGCGCAAAGAAAAACTATGAGGATTTTGACGAATTCACAAATTTCACAAATGGTATCGAACCACAAAAGAGAGACGCCGCCTCTTTATGTGTGTTCTACAGTTTTTATAATGGATTGTGTTCCGAGTCAATAATATTACATGCTTCGTACGATCACTTTATTATTAAGCGTCGTGTGAGTCAATATTCTAACAAGATGGTGGATCCCTTGTTAGAACCTTCCAGGGGTTTTTGTTGCATCTCAGAATTTCATGCTCCGTGGTATTATTTTTCATTCACTTCGCTTATGCACAATAAACTAACCATATTACATAAAACAGCACCAACTTTACACAATATAGAGTCAAGTGACACAGGATTATGAATAAAATATAAAATCCACTACACGACAGACGAAAATCCTGGCAAAAATTCCCTACATGCATATTATCATTGAATAGAATAATGTTTTTTTGTTGTTGTGGTGTTGATCAGTTGGGTGAGCGCGTACTCCCGGAGATAGTGCCCATCCTGGAGCACGGGCTGCTCTCGACGCGCTCGGACCAGCGGCAAGGCGTCTGCATCGGCCTCGGCGAGATACTCGGCTCCACCTCCCGGGACGCCGTCATGGGCTTCGCTGATGGACTGGTCATTTAACTATTTTCACTTCATTCTGTAAACAAATGTACTTTTACTATAA
>JACEII010000022.1:6354219-6382711 GCA_014332785.1 Antheraea mylitta
TTTCGCCATTCCGTCTCAAAATAACCGAGTGCATTATTTATTACCACACATGTATAGCCAAAAGTAATTAAAATATTATTATGTGGAGGTCGAAATATGTATTGGAAGAGATACATTCGAATAGTTAAATTTGTTATGGAGTGTTAACCGTGTATTGTGCACGTGTGTGACAGAGCGTGCAGGTGATGACGTTGAAGTCGCGGGCGGTGCTGCCGTACCTGATCCCGGTGCTGACGGGGGGCGGTGCGGGCGGTGGGAGCGGCGCCGCGGACACGCGCGCTCTGTCCGCGCTGGCGGCGGCGGCGGGTTCGGCGCTGGGCCGGCACCTGTCGCGCGTGCTGCCGGCGCTCGTGTGCGCGCTCGCAGCCGCGAGAGGCACGCCCGCGGAGCCCACCGAGCTCGAGAACTGCCGCGACGCTCTGCTGCCCATCAACGAGCCGCCGGCGGTACGGTGGTATGTACCCGCACACCTCACACCATAAGAACCCGCGTTACTATCGACCATATCACTCGTTAAATTTCAACATCAACATTAGTTTTTTAAACATTAACACTTTTACACTGAGCGTGAAGTTTAAAATTCACCGTCCCTAATTTTTTCAGTTTGCTCCTTATGGTCTTCATGTAGATAAAATTTCAGAGTTTTAAAAAATTACAGCCCGACTGGGTCGCAACCACCATGCATATGGCGAAAATGCCCGTAATAGTGATTCCCTTCTACGGGTCGCGTTTCGGGATCAGCCTATGCATATCCAGCTTATTACAGGCCGGCATGATAGTGGCGACCGGCGATGGACAGTGTGTCAATCGGTGGTCGCTATTATTTTTGGATTGTACTGTTCTTACCATCAGGCATAGTGCAGTCACTTTGCCGTGCTACAATAAAAAAAAAGAAAAAAATATATAAATTCTATTTTGCTTATTTTGAAATGTAATGACTAGTATGTCATATATACGTATCTTTAAATCTCTTTCCATTGTACATAAAATAATCAATTTCGAATAGAATACGGCAGAGCTGTTAAGCCAACTATCAATAATCACAAGAGTCAACTGAAATCAAAATATCTCTCTAGTTTCACATTATTCAAATAATATCTCTTACTCTAGTCTGTTATACAAAATACAGGAAGTACAATAATAATGCAGGGAATTAGGATATATTCGTCCAACCTATAATAGGTTTTAGACATTAAAACCTACTTGACATTGTGCTTGTACATACTATGTGATAAATTGAGAATGTACCAAATACTTTGTTATAAAACCTAACACTAATATTTAAATAACTGTTTCTAGTCTTAGTGAAAATGGAATGACCAATTTGTTGCTGTTTCTAACAATGATATTATAAGTAAAACGCTGTAAATTCGTTACCTATATGATATTTTGATAAAACAAATGGTATCAAAACGCACACATACGTAAATTAATATTGTAACGCTACACGGTCTTAGATAAAATGTGCAAGTAAGATTGCATATTCTGAATATCTGTGGTGAAAAAGAAATAGTTGTACATTGCTTGGATATGGGTGGATTGCCGAGGCAACAGTTAAAAATGTGCTAACTAGCCAAGTTTTAACCAGGCGCTGTCGAAGCACTTATGACGTACCTACTGTTTTTTGGTTATAATATCATTGATTTCTAGTATGTAAATGTATCTCTCTCTGACTTGTATCTATATTAGGACTAACGAATCTTGATGACTTAATATTAGGTCTTTACCTATGAAATTGCCGTTTTGCACGAAAAAATTTAAACGATTTTTTTTTATGTATTTTTTATTTGTATTAATCGAAGTAATCATCCATGCAATCAATGCATCTTTGCCAATACAGTGGCAGTTTATTGATGCCCTTCTTAAAGAAATCAGCTGGACGGGAGGCAACAAATTCTTCAAAGGTATTTTGTATTGCCTCTCGGGTATTGACTTTTTTCCTGCCAACGAGTTATCCAAATTCTGGAAAAAGTAGTAATCTGTAGGCGCAAGGTCTGGTGAGTAGGGCGGATGACGGAGAACTTCCAACCCCAGTTCTTGCAACTTGGAGACCGTCTGCTGTGCAGTATGAGGTCGTGCGTTGTCGTGCAGGAGCAGCGGAGACGAGCGATTGACCAATTCTGGGTTGGAGATGTGCCAGCTTCTCCATCATTGTGTTCAGTTCTTCACAGTACACATCTGCAGTAATGGTCACTCTGTTTGGTAAGAAGCTGTGATTAATCACACCGGCGCTACACCACCAAACAATGACCATTACTTTTCTAGGGATAAGTTTTCGTTTAGGGCATTGTTTATGTGCTGAACCAGGATCCAACCAACTTGCTGAGCGCTTGTGATTATCAAACAGAATCCATTTTTCATCGCAGGTAACAACACGGTTCAAAATTCCTTCATTTGTGTGTTTGTTGAGCAGTGCAAGGCTCGTCTCGACGCGTACTTCGCGCTCGCGATCACTGAGTTCGTGGGGCACCCATTTGTCAAGCTTTTCTACCTTGCCAATTTGACACAAATGGACCAATATTGTTTTGACGTTAACGTGGAAAGCTGCTGCTAATTCAGCCGTAGATTTGTATGTCATCAGCTTCCACAATTGCCTTTAATTCGTCATTTTCGACCAAAGTCTTTGAACGACCGCGAGGTTCATTTTTAAGTCGAAATTCTCAGAACGGAAGCGAGCAAACCAATAACAGGTGGTGCGTTGATTTGTAGTGTTAGCTCCGTAAACGTCGTTGATGTTGCATGCCGCTAGTGCCGCGTTGCTGCTACGACGGTACTCATATTCCATAAATACTCGAATTTTTAAAGTATCCATGATGACAAATACGATTGAAATGCGGTGAAGCACTAATCTATACACAATAAACAAATGACGACATTTGGAAAAAGAATTCCATGTTTTTTAAATAAAATTAATTTGAAATTAAAATTCTTAGCCAAACAAAAATTATTTTAATTTGAAATGGCCAGTACTGCAGAACGGCAATTTCATGCAACATGTCAAAAGAGCGAGTACTGCGGGCCTAGCCAGGTTGCTTATCTACAATGAGTAACGCAAATAGAAAACGGATCGAGTTGGCTAGGCCCCCTGAATCGTATCAAATTGCGATGACGGGTGTGTAAACGAAGTTGTTGTTATAGGTTATGTGAGTTGTGTGTGTTGTTCAGTATAATAGACACGCTGCTGGAGTACGTGCGCACGTACAGCGGCGAGAAGCGTCGCGCGGCGGCGGCGCTGCTGTGCGCGTACGTGGGGCAGACGCGCGCGGAGCTGGAGGCGCACGTGCCGCAGCTGCTGCGGGGGCTGATCGCGCTGCTGGCGGACGCGGAGCCCGACGTCGTGCTGATGGCGTGGGAGGCGCTCGCCGCTCTCACGCGCTCCCTCGACGCCGAGCGACAGATGCACCACGTCTCGGACGTGCGCCAGGCGCTGCGCCACGTCGCCGCCGACCTCGACGGCGCCCTGCTCCCCGGCTTCTGTCTGCCCAAGGTCACTACATCTATCTGATACCTTTAAACGACCTGTTCCTCTATATATTCACGATCTCGGAAACGGCCTCATCTATTTCCGTAAAACTTACTACATAGGTAGTTTCGGGGACGACAAATCGATCTAACTAAATTTTATTCATAGAAAACGGTTTTAACTGAGTTTTCAAGCAATTAAAAAATATAGCTAGAATGTAAAGGTAAGTTTCGCAGACTCTGTCAAAACAAAAAAGCTCAGATGGTAATCGACTGCTTAGAAAATCCGTGTAGCCCCAGTTCGAATCCGAGTGGAAGCAAAAGATATACCTTTTTTTTTTAAAGGCTAATTTTGTTGCAAACCTAATTTTTATTTAATAATGTTTTTTAAAAAACCGATTTTCGCTCGTCCGCCCTGGTACTATTTTAACAACGACGTAACTTAACTACCAGACAAAACTACATAGTAACCACATTTAATACATTCAGATTACTTTATTACTCATTGTTTTGTATATAAAGTTCCACACGGACGAAGCCAAAAACACTGCTTTCATTAATAAACATAGAACTTCCATTATAATAATTCTATAACGTCTAGATTTTTCGTACGAACTGTCTAATTATTGTGTTGATAGGATAATATTGAAATAAGATATGAAAGGCAAGGAAAAACAAATTTATCAGAGACAAACATTTATAGTAAAATACTGTTTGTTTATGTCAAATAAATTAAAAAGATGTTATTTTCTGAATATATTTTAATAATATTATTTTGTGAATTGTGAATTTGAACCGATTTAAACTATATGGTTAATATTAAACTATATGGTAAATACATACTATGTACATACTACAGTTATAATACGTATTATAAAACTTTACTGATAAGTTACACAAAGCCTCACTTCTTATTATAACATGTACACTTCGTTGTACCCCCCCCCCCCTCGTTATTTTATATTTTAGTTTCTTTGTGAATAATTCAGGGTATTGCACCAATTCTACCGCTGTTCCGTGAATCCATACTAAACGGTCTCCCTGAAGACAAAGAGAACGCGGCGTTGCTGTTGGGCGAGATTATCAAACTGACGCCGGCGGAGTCCATCCAGCCCTCCATCGTGCACATCACGGGACCCCTCATCCGCATCCTCGGGGACAGGTTCAATTCCAGTGTCAAGGCTGCCGTACTCGAGAGCCTCGCAGCCTTAATCGCTAGGGTAATTGCTCATAATCCTGCTTTTGGACTACATTTTTTTATGTTTAAAAATTCGTATGTACCATTCAGACGAAATTTATGTATTTCTGCTTGTTTATACATCTCGTTTAATAGTAAAGCAAACGGTCTGATGTTACTGAGACGACATTTTGTATATGAAAAGTATATATAATTCCGTAGATATAATACTTTGAAATATAATATATTACTATAAATATAATAGTATTGCTACGCGTGGATTCGCGAGCACAACTAGCCTTAAATATTATTTTATGGGTTCAAACCTAAATATATAAAAAAATGATGTCATGATGTTTTTCCATTCTTAACTCCGAAACTACTAAGCGATTTTTATAAAAGTTGACATTTATGTATAATTTGATCTAATCTGAGAAACAAGATAATTTATATTTAGATTAATGGCCTCTATATTTCTTGATTACAAATTAAACTATTGTCAATGTTGATTATTGTTATTAATTGTAAGTTTTATCAGTTTTCAACAGATGGCACTTTATACAGTGTTTTGAAAGAAAACTGTAGGACCGACTGTTATATAAATGTCCTAGAGGGCACCACGTTTTAATTTTCATGATTTAAATTGAACATGTAATAACTGAGGCACAGCAACGTGTGGCCGCGTCGGCTAGTTGTTTTATAAAGTTGTGTTCGGTAGGTGGGGGTGATGCTGAGACAGTTCCTGCCGCAGCTGCAGACGACATTCCTGAAGGCGCTGAACGACCCGAACCGGCTGGTACGCATTAAGGCCGGGCTCGCGCTCTCGAAGCTGGTGATGATCCACGTCCGCGCCGACCCCATCTTCACCGAGCTGCACAACGGCGTCAAGAACGCCGACGATCTCGCCATCCGCGAGACCATGCTGCAAGCGCTCCGCAGCGCCACCATCGGCGCTGGGGATAAACTATCCGGCCCGCTCGCACTCACCATCCTCTCCACCCTCACCGGGCCCGCTCTCCTCGCACACCCCGAGGACCCGCCACGCAGCGCCGTCGGCGGCTGTCTCGGCTCCCTCTACCGCTGCCTCCCCGAGCAGCACCGCGAGGCCGCCCTTCTCCACCACATCCTCGGACAGGGTACGACCGACTCCTCGGACTGGCTCCTCCAGCACGGTCGCTCGTGCGCGCTCTTCGTCGCGCTCAAGGAGTCCCCGGACCAAGTGTACCACGGCCAGTTCGAGGAGAAGGTGGATCGCACGCTGCTCGCGTACCTCGCCAGCGACAAGGTGCCGGTCGTCTGCAACGGCATCCGGGGCATCGGGTACCTCATGAGGTACCTGCTGCAGAACGACAGGCCGGTGCCGCAGAACGTCCTCTCGCAGTTCGTCAGGGTAAGTCTTGAGATGGCATCGTAAATGTTTGATATAAAAAAATCGATGTTTAACGACATTTCGATCTAATACGCGCTAATAACTTTCAGCCCATCAGGCTATACGGAACCGATATCCCTTGGGTCGAAGAGGTCAAATATCTCGGTGTTACATTAGATAAACATTTAAAGTTCAATTCACATATAGACAGAGTGCGAAACAAAGCCGCTATGGTCTTGGGTCGCCTCCATCCGTTGCTCTGTCATAAGAGTGAGATGTCCCTCAGACACAAGCTCACTTTGTATAAGACGTGTATCCGTCCCGTGATGACATATAGTTGCCCCGTTTTTGCGCATATGTCCAAAGATAACATTGATAAGCTGCAGGTTCTCCAAAATCGTGTTTTACGTAAAGTGACCGGTGCCCCGTGGTACATCCGGAGAGTCGATCTCCATAGAGACCTAGAGATCCCTTCTATCTGGGTATACGTAAAATCACTTACGATTAATTATTTTGAAAAAGCTGCGAATCATCCCAGTCCGTTAGTGGTATCCGCCGCACAATACGAACCCGTACCAAACGCTGCGCATTATTATAGACGTCCGCGACATATTTTAATCGACCCTCCTGATGAAATAACGGCAGTGAACGATCAGTACCAGCCTGTCTCTCCAAACAGAGCGTGCTCACGCCCACGCCCGCGTAACCACAGATCACGCCGCCGTGGTCTGGAGGTAAATTTCACTCCCGCACACCAGATTAGGCATACCTCAGCAGCGGCTCAAACCTAGGTCCGTTCCTTTGGCGTGGCGCCCTTGAGTGCGCTGCTCGCGCGATACAGTGACACAAAACGTTACATCACTTCCACAACAGTACACATATCACCCCCACGCACGTGCACGCATACACGCCTACACATGAAAGTGGAAGGGTTTTGTTTCTTTCCCTTATCAAACTGAAATAGTTAGGAAAATTATACGCGATACTAAATATATATAAGAGTTGTTGAGGTATGTATGCTTGGTACACATATATGCTCCAACAACTCATATATGTATGAATAATTAGCTTAGGTCAGCTCGGATAGGTCGCGAATTGCACGTGTCTGGCAGCGGCCCAGGCTGAAGTGTGCCGTGCACCCTTGAGCAAGTTGCCCAAATAAAATCGACGGAGTGCCGCAAGCGCTCGCCTTAGTAGTCCGGTGAAGCTGTTAATACCTTGCTGGGTCAATAGCGTAGTCAGTTCGAAAAAAAAAAAGACATTTCGATTTCTGCCACTATAAAATTGTGATTCGATTCTTTATATTAAGATAAAAATATACAATAATTTATAATTAAAAAAACTCATCAAAATAAAAAAATAAAATTAAGAGATTGATTATTGGACAATCAATTCGATTGATTTTTCAATGAATTGATGTCACAGATCTTGGTTCGAATTGATTTAAAAATCGATTTTTTGCTTGCGAAGAAAATTTTTTAGGTGGTGAGCTGCAAATGAGTTTTTTTCTTTGTGCGCAAACTCTTGGTTCGCGCTTTTTTCCTTTCGTTTATTTTATTAGTCTTGTCAAAAATAATTTTAAATGTGTGCATCTATTGTTATTATTTTACGTAACTATTATACATTAGATTTTGAATCAATGCTCTTTTAATATTATAATGCATAGTGTCTCGCAGCGGAACATCGAGGAGCCGGGCGATGATATTCGATGTGTATGTGATAGAGGTATTAGTGTGGGGGGAGGGGCTTTTTTTCGAAATGACTACGCTATTGACCCAGCAAGGTCTTAACAGCTTCACCGGACTACTAAGGCGAGCGCTTAAGGCATTCAGCCGATTTTATTTTGGCAACCAGCTCAAGGGTGCACGGCACACCTCAGCTTGGCTGTTACCTGTTGCATGCAAAATCGCGACCTGTCTTAGTTAACCTAGCTAACTATTCATATATGTATGAGTTATTGAAACGTATATGTGTACCAAGCATACACGCCTCATCAACTCCTGCATATATTTATTATCGGAAAATTGAGAGTTTTTCAGTTCGATAAGGAAAAAAAAGTAAACCCTTCTACTTTCATGTGTAAGCGTGTAGAGGTAGAGGCGTGCACGTGTGTGGGGGTGATCGTGTAGTGTTGTAGCGGTGATGTATATTTGTGTGTGACCGTATCGCGCAAGCAACGCACTCGAGGGCTGCCTACCGAGAGATCGAACCTAGGCTTGAGCCGTTGCCGTGGGAGGCCTAATCGGGTTGTGTGCGGTTGTGTGCGGTTGTTCGCAGAGCGTGAACCACTCGAGTAACGAGGTGAAGCAGCTGATGGCGCGCGCGAGCACGCTGGTGGGGCGGGAGGGGTGCGCGGAGACGCGGGGCGCGGGCGCGGAGGTGCTGCGCGCGTTGTTGCCGGCGCTCGTCAACGGCACCAAGGAGAAGAACACCTACGTGCGAGCCAACGCAGAGATCGCGCTGCGGGCCGTGCTGCGTCTGCCGCAAGACGACACCTTCCACCAGGTCAACGCACTCCGCTTTACTTTAAACCTTCCCACACACACACCACACGCCACACGCCACACTCAACCCTCAACCCTACAGTTTCTATTAACAAATTACAAATAATCAACGTTGACAATCATATTAAAAAATCTTAACGTCATTAATCCATATACCAATTATCCTATCTGTCAAGTGGAATCAGATTATACATAAATGCCAATTTTCATAAGAAACGGTTGAATATGCTTGCAGAGTTCATCATAGACAAACATTTTTATTTTATTAATTTTGATTGATTTGACCACTAAAATATGATAGTAAAATATTGATTATGATTATCAATGAAGAGAATTACAATTTACCAATTTTGTTTTCAATTACAAATTGGGTTCTGTATAAATACAATTTATCAGATAACACCGATAAGTAAGTACCTGCAGTAGAAAGTGCCCTAACACCACTATGGCCACAGCCAGTGTGATATAATCAGCTTTCCTCATATTTCATTTTTATATTGATTAATACTGATACTTCGGTCTAGTTAACTTTCCGAATTTTCTCAGTTGCGAATATGATTTTTGGACTACTAATAAGTATTTTTTCCATTTTCGAGTATTATACTTTAGGTTAGACAGAATATATTTTGAATATATCCAATATTTCTTTCACTATATACATAAATTCCTTGGGGGTGTAAGGGATGTCGAGTAACATCTTAAGACTTGAGACACCCAAGCCAACCTCACCTGCACGTGGTGCACCCTGCTGATCAACGAACGAGGTAATGGCGATAGCGAGGTGGTAGGGTTTTACAGCCCGACTGGGTCACAACCACCATGTATATGGCGAAAAAGCCCGTCATAGTGACTCGCTTCTGCGCATCGCGTTTAGGGATCAGCCTGTGCATATCCAGAACCGGGTGACTTTCGTCATTATAGCCGCCATGATAGTGGCGACCGGCGATGGATAATCTGTCTCTCGGTGGTTGCCGATGTTTTTGGATTGTACTATGCTTAACATCAGGCATAGGGCAGTAACTTCGTCGTGCATCGATAAAAAAAAAATGAAATTCAATTCCGGCTCATTCAACATTAATAAATCTGTTTAACTTGAAATTTGTAATATCTCTCTGCTAAATATTTCCAAGAAAACGAGTTGTGGTATCTCGGTGTATCTAATCAAATCAAGTGATCAAGTTTGTTGATAACAAAACTGCACAATAACACAAATATCATTTTTTCCAGTATACTTGGTACTATACGAACTGATGAGGTTACCTGGGTTTGATAGGTGGTAGAGCCACGCTGAAGCTATTGCTGGTTTCAGCATGAATGGGTCGGCTCGTCCGGGGTAGTACCACTCCTCTCACAAAAAACCGACGTGAAATAACAGTGCAAGCACTGTGTTGTGTTTCGTTCGGTGTGCGAGAGCGCCGGAGGTCCACCTCCCTTTCTCTTCCTTCTTTCCCTTTTCTTCCCCTCCCACTTTCCCATATACAGGCTGGCAACGCACTTGCAACTTCCCTGATATCGCCAGTATTTATGGACGGTGGTGATCACTTATTATCACGTAACCCACCAGTTCGTTTGGCTCCTTTGATATAAAAAAAAAGAAAAAATCTTTGTTGTTCACCTATTGAATGCTATTATTGCTAAATTGTCTATACTAATATTATAAAGAGGTATAATTTGTGACACTGTAGGGGGTAATCTCAGGAACTAATGGTTTGATTTGAAAAATTCTTTTAGTGTTACATATAGCTCATTTATCGAGGAAGGTTATAGGAGTTGTAGGCAAATAGGAGTGGAGCACCAATGAGGAATGTTTAAAATGTGAGTTTTTTTTCCTCTTGAGAGCTTCCACTGCATGTTACTGTTAGCCCAAAGTAACTACCTCACACGGACGAAGTCATGAGCAGCGGATAGTTATATGTATTATACTATTTTGAAATTAAAGGGTTATGCATTATATATAGATACGTTAGTTGTTGTGTATTGTGTATGTAACCGACATACATTTCGTAAGTTTTATTTGTATGCTGACCTCTTTACTATGTGTGAATCAGCACATTTGAATTTAATTATATTTATGGAATACTTTAATTGCCAGACACATTCAAGCACTCAATTAGGTTGCACAATATATTGAAATACAAAAATAAAATATTCGTGAACAATCAACTTTTTCCCACAAACAAGCATTTGAAACATACATAAGACAAGGACTTACTCCTCACCCTTTCAATTGTAAATGAAAATAAATCAACAAATATTATTGCAAGTTTAGATTGTATACTCTTTCAGAAAACTTTGAAAAGTACTATTATTTTTTAAAGTGTATCAGGGAAATTATTTTGCTGTAAAATATTGCCCGATACATATCTCAGGCAGATTGTCATCAAAAAAATTTAATCATTTACCAATTACCTAATGTTCTCATGTGATATTAAAAACATGTTAATAAGAATAATGTATTGTTGCAGAAATGCATGTTAGTCCTGGAGGAGGGCGCTCGCGAAGCCCTGGCGGACGTGGTGGCGCGCGTGCTCCGTCGGGCTCATAATGATGGCCGAGATGAAGATCTCGATTGCACGCTACTCACTTGAATTGTATTTTACTTATCCAATTATACTTATACTTAACTTATATATTACTTTTTTATTTCTCCAATGACTAAAAACGCAGATATCTATTTTCTAGTAAGTAAATAAGAAAAACTTTCTAGTAACAATTTTAACTTTTTTTTAGAATTCCATAATTTCTGTATTGCATTTGTAATTTTTATTTCTTAATCTTGTATATTTATTTCATATACTTATACATACTTTTGGAATATATAAGTATGTCATTCCGGAGCTTATTTTATAATGGCAGTTGAAAGTTTGATTCTTCTCAATTTTTTGTAAAAGTAAGCAAACCTCTTACTCTCTATCCTGCTTGTGTAAACATTTATTCGTAATGACTAAATTAACCTACTAACCTGGAAATACAAATAATAAAAATTGCTGATGTAATCTTCAACCATGCCCCCATCCTTTATGTCAACAAAAATAAGCAAATCAAAGAATTACTACTAATTACGACACTAAGACATTGTTTATTAACTCATATCCCCTATATACTAATTAAAAAGGCATCAAAGAAATATAACCAACCTTTAAATTTTAGGTTATTGTCATTTGACATTCCTATAATTGCAGGATAATGCTAAGTTTGGAGCTGTATGTTCTGTGTTACTCATCAAGTGATAATATAAGCTCTTATCTCAATTCCAAACAAGTATGTAATCATTCTGCATCTTATCTGATTAAACGGAACAGTATGACTTGCGTTTATCAACATAATCATTAACCATTAAATGTGTGTTTCATCTACCTATGAATATATATGACTATACAATTCGTAGTAATACCTGCAGCATATATGTAAGAGTATCAAACTTTTTGAAATATGGTTATTAGAACTGCATTTTTTTTCCCCTATATTACTGTACAATGATTAAGTAATGTTTCAATAGTAATAACTAACATTCATACTTTATTACATTAATATTCTTTATATTAATTTTAAAGTTTAATTAGAAATAGACAGAAGGTGAAATTGAAAATTTGCATGTTTAGAACGACTTTAATTAGAACTTGAGACACTTGAAAACCATTGAACAAATGTGAATGTAGTTTTTAGATTAATACAGTATGAAATTGATATGTTGATAACAAAATTACCAGATAAAGCTTTTAGTTTGCACTACAATAAAGTTACATGCATCAGCTGCCTAGTTTAGGACATTATTAGATAAAGGATATAAATAAAGAATAAGTAAACTGAAACTACATGCCCCTCATAATATTTTTATTGTTAAATCAAATTACATTTACATATTCGTATGAATGGCCACATAAACTAGTAAATATATGGTAGGAAGTTCACTAAACTCAATTCTTTACAATTGTTCTACAACTATAGGATACTGGAATGTTTATAAAACACTTATATCAAAAACATATGACAAAAATAAAATATCATGTTTATCAAAAACAGTCAGAATTTATAAAACTAACATTGATCAAGTTAAAAATTGCTATATAATGATTTCAGCTTTACACTGAATTACAAAACTACACAAATATTTATAAATCTGATTTTGAAGATTTCTTAGTAAAGCCTCTACTCTCAACTAGCTTGTTACATTCTTCCCGACTAAGTTCCGATAATGGGAGGCGCTCTAACTCTTGGTCACTTTCACCCAACAGAACCAATTCTGGTGGTGCGCCGTTGATGAACTTGACCTCCAGCCGTTCGTAATTTGGAGCATCGTCTATCACGAATCTCTTCACTTGAGGTAGGCGGTTCAGAGAACACCCTCTACAACTCTATAAAAATAAAGAGGCGTTACACTTATTTCATTTTGACAATCACTATAAATATCAAATAACTTGAAACTCAATACTTACCTCAATTCTAGCAGAAACAATATCCGAATTATCGTATGCATCTACAATGTAGATGACAAAGCAGAGAGTTATTAGAGCAAGCTTCATATTTCCCAGACAATCTTCTTCAAACAAATACAATGTCGCTGGAACTACGACTTAGACGATACTACTATAAATCTAAAAATGATATTCATAATATGCCACAAATCCGAAGTCTTTACAAATCTGCAATTGACATTGACAAATGACAAATAGAAATAGTAGTAGGGATGGTTGATATTAAAAAACATTGATGTTGGGTTGATATTATAAGTATCGATGAACGATCAACACTGATAGCAAAACGTCAATGTCCCAAACATTGTTGTTTTTGCTTGCAAATAAAACTGTCTATATAAAAACTAACTTTATCGGGTGTTTTTATATTGTCTGATCTGTTGCTGGTACAGGAGTTGGCCAGCTTTGGAAAAAAGTCTTTCTGAAGCTGTTCCCTTTTCCTTTTTCCCTTAGGAAATACAAAGAAATAATTATTCATATGGCTTAATTTGATAACGTTGAATAATGTCATCTAGTGTAAAATAATTAAATTTGATAGTTATCTAGGCCCTAGCTAGTGCGTGCAACGTTTGATCACTCTAAAGAATATATTGACATTTCTATATTTTATCCTCGTAACATCGATGTGTCGTTGCTATCGAGATCAAAACATCGATGTTTTCAGTTACACATTGATGTTTCTTCAACATCGATGAATATCGATCATCCCTAATCTGGTCACTAGTGTGTAGGGATGTAAGATTAATGGAAAAAAATCGATTAAATATAAATAACAATCGATTTCTGCAAAAAATTGTTTTTTTTTTATTATCCATAAATGTACATGCTTTTCATATTCAATTAATACACCTAAGAGATTCATATTAACAATTTATCAGATTAAAAATCAAATAAAATGATATGAATACAAAAAATAATTAATTCAAAACTAAAAATCAAAGCGAATGCTTTTTAAAACTTTTAGGGTAAAGAATAAGGAACGAAAACTGTTGAGTATGATGGTAGATGGATACGAGTAGAGGAAGACCGAAAAAGGTGTGGATGGATTGTGAAAAAATTATATGTGCGTAAAAAGGGTGAATACTGAGATGACATTTGATAGGAGAGAGTGGAAAAAGAAAATATGTTGTACCGACCCTACTTAGGTGGGATAAGGGTAATGCTGATGATAATGATGATGGTAAAGAATAAGGAAACCAAATATCGTTATTGATACAAATTTTCAGTACCATTAAACATTTTATTATAATAATAATGAAGTGATGAGCATCCCAACAAAAGGACAAGCTGTCAAAATGTCTCCAAAACTAAAATATAAATCAATGTTTTCGTTCTATGTGTTTTTTTTTTAATTTGTTGTATCACTACAAGTATTTTATTATTCTTCAAACAGTACACGTATATTATTCTGGTATTTTCCTTTTTCTTTGTAAAATACTTAAGCTCGCCGCTTTTAGATGTTTTCCGGTTACAAGAAACATTTATTGTTTACTAAAGACTATATTATCTCACTCTTAACTTGTAAATAATAATGAACAAACTTCGAGTTTTTTTCATGCGTCGCATAAATGGCGCTGTTCATGAAAAACGATTTAAATGTGTAATTTATATAATCGATTTATTAAAAATCTATTAAAATTGCTATACTAATCGAAAATAAAAAACGATAATTAATAAATAATAATCGATTATTTTTTAACACCCCTACTGGTGTGATGTTATGATTGTGAATACTGAATGTGATATTTGTGATCATTTGTGATCACAGAATAATATTACTCTTGGCGGAGTTTGTGATTCATTGAAAAAAAGTAGGACACTAGTATCTAGTACTAGTAGGACATTAGTATCAGAGATAAGATACTATATACTGAGAAGTAATATCCTCGTTTGTCCAGTAGGAGTAGTTATAAGGGTGGTACTGTTTAAACATAAAGGATACTTAAAAGCTATCTTGAAGTTTTTGCATAATTGAAAATTCCTTGGTTATAATATTTTGTGAATAGTGTCATAATTCAAAGAGTTATACTATGCAGGAAGAACACAAGAAAGCTATACAGAAGAATTTCACCTCACTTGTCGAGAGAACAGATTTAGACTCGATGGTAACAGCGCTCTTTGAAAAGGGTGTCTTCTCGGAGCCTATGATAGAACCTTACAGAGTAAGTCTAACTAATGTTCATAATAATTATGTGTTAATCTTGGTAAAAAATAGAATCATCATTCTGTGTGAACATACCTTTATAATGTTATAATATAAATACATATGTTATGGTAATATTTATAACTTTAGTTTATCTAACCCACTAATTTTAAATGTTGTTTTTAAAATATTCATAAACAGTATTTATTTAGAACAAACTTTAGTTTGAGGAAAATAATAAAATGGAAGCAAACATATCTGTGAAGTCTACTAAAAATTAAACTCTAACTTGACCATCTAACTTGACTTGTTACCTCAACTTGACCATTGTTACATTGATAGAATCTTCACAAACCTTATGATTAATATTTTAGATGGAATCTAAGCATATTATATTATACATCATATTATAGTAGAACATTTTAAATTAAAACCCATGAGAAACAGAAAATATTTTACATTTTAAATTATAGAGTTTTTAATTTATCTAGTATTTATGTTACAGTTGCACTTTTGCTAGGCACTTTCTTTAAAGCCAAATCATGCCATTTTTCGACATTTTCTAACCAGCCATTGCAATGTTTAAGATTATAGATTTTCAATAAATCCGCAAACTCTCTAGCTTTGTCTTTCACTATGGGTCTGTAACACTGATGTTTTGGTTTGGACACTGTTTGAATCTCATAAATAAACATTGCTCCAAAATAGGGAATTCAGCAATGTTTCATCATTTTCATAAAATGCTTTCTCCAGATTCCTGTTTTTTTAAGAGTTCAGCTTCTTTTTTAATTATAAGTAATAATGTACTTTTGTGTATACCAAAAGGAGCGACATCTTTTCTTTTTTATCATTTTTTCACCCCTTTTAATTTTGTCAGCATAATGATAGTGTTGTTAATTTACATTTTAAACACAATTTACTTGGTAACTTTTATTACACAGCATAGTTTCCTGGACACTGATCAACAACTAACCATCCAAGTAAGCTGCTTACAGCTTTTAGGGATTTCAAAGAAACAATTGGTGACTGTATACTTATTCTTTGTATTAATAATTTAACATGAAAAGACATGCAATCAATACATTATTACAAACTTTTTGTTTTATACATTCATACGAAATTACTTATTGGCAGACAGTTTATGTTCCAGAGCTCATCGAATATTTCCCTAAGTAACTGAGGCCTAATACTGAAATTATTAGTTTAAATTATCTAGGGTGCATATTTTAAGTAATAGAGGCAAGAGAACAAATTCTTTTAAGTTGTAGAGGTTTTTTCTCTATTGTAGCTCTACTGTATAATATTAAATTTGGAATTGTTTTAATGTCTCTATAATTACAAAATTAAATGAAATTATAAAGAATCTAAGATGCCATAATATTCATGGATTATTGTCTAAACTAATTTTGCTTAAATTTTGTTACATATAGAACAATATGACATCACATGAGTGAAATTTATACCTACATCTTACTACACAAATAATTTATACTGAAAAATGTTTAGGGATCGCCATTAATTATGCGAGGTGTTTTTAAGGATCATTTGACTCCCTGGCCCCCTAGTGGCTCTGAATGAAAGGCAACAGATTATTTTTTGAAGTTATTGATGTTTTTACCTTACTGAGCTTTAACTTCTGTTGTAAATAAATATTAATATTTTAGAAGTTAAGAAGAAGATACATATGATATTGAAAAATGTTGATATCAATATATACAAGTATATCTTGTAGGAAGTGTATTGCGTGCAGTGACTTATAATGAATGCTAACCTTTAAGTAATAATTACATCCAACAATGGGTTGGAAGAAGGCATTCTAGAACACACCTTTTTCAATTGCCCCAACTTAGTATATTCCTTGTATGATGTTTTGCCTGACAGGATACCTTATCCATCTGATTTTAAATCTTTTCTTTTGTGTGGTTTTGTATACTCTATATGTTTTTGCACCATTCTACAAACAATTGTAAGATTGGAAGATTTGACCTTAGGTTTTTAAATTTTGTTACTAATTTAATACAGAATAATAGTGAAACACAGAGGGAACGCAAGCGTAAATTATATCGAGACATAACAAGACGAGGACCTCATGCATTTGACAATCTAATGGATGTGCTCCGAGAGATGGGCTATTGGGATCTTGTACGTGAATTAGATCCCAATAGCCCACTGCAGCTGAGACCACACAGAAGCACCAATTCAAATCAAAGTAAGTAGTCTACCTCTTAAATTCTCAGATATAATCTATTTCTATCTAAGTTTCCTAAATAACATAACTTAGTTTGGTTAAGTACTGTGCAAGGGCAGAAATGAAAATTTATAAATAATCAAAGTTGTCATTGTAGTACAATACCATCATAATGCTAACCAAAAATGCTATAGAACCCTATTTGCTAAATTATTATTTCCCTGTTTGAAAAAGATATTTGCTATACTTTAAAAAAAAGCTGGCACATTTCAGCTCTCCTGCTTATTCTTCATGAAGTATTATATACATTATATATAGTATAGTTTCATGATCATGATAAACCACAACATGTGGTATGGTATTATTATAAATGTTGATTGATGTGTATACTGTGGTTTCCTGCCTGATAGAATATATTATGGCATAAATTTTATGTGAAATAAGCCCACTAACTTAAACTACTAACTAGCTCAAAATAAAGCTATAACGATACTGAATATATTGTCTTTGAAATGGCAAATTTGCATTGCCTGTCAGTCTTAATCTAAGCTTTAGAAAAACAATGAGTGCTGCCTCTGTATATATAATACTATTCCTATAAATTAATTATTAGAGAAGAGTGCACATTATAGTTTTCATTCATTTGTTGGAGCCTACTATGGTTGTCTCCAAATATGATTGCATTTGTAATGAATTACTATAGTCCTACTTTTCATATACTCACTAATGTATGGGCATGTTCAGGACCCTAAAATAAATAATTTAATTTTATGTTCAGTTTTTGTTTATTTTTTGAAACAAATACAAGACCCATTACTCATTATATGTAAATAAATAATCATTTCATTTTTACTGTTTTCAATTATGATAAGTCAGTAATAAATCAAGTTGAGTTCTTAAGTTCCTTGCCTGTTATAACTTTTAGGTCAGTTTGTTCCTTTTGAAATTGTCACTTTCATGTGATCTTTTCATGGTATAGTATTAATTTGTCATTTCTAAAAATTATTAATATTGTCAACCTAGATAAGGTATTTTTCTCTCTTTAGAGTATTTACTTCTTATTCAGTAATAAAAAATACCATTTTAAAAGTGATATTTAGCCATTTTTGCTTCAGTTCTGATCTTGCAAAATATCTAGACCGTACGATGATTATTTGAAAATGGGAAGTTTTTGTCTAATTAGCATAAAATGGAAATGACCTTAAACCATTCAGTATTTTGATTATTAATATATGATTACAATCACCTAACAAAAATAAAAAGAAGTTTTATATTTTTAGGTCCCAAATCAAAAGTATCCGATGAAGATTATGTGAGCATAAGCACTGAGAAAAAGAAGACTAAAACCAATTTAGAGATGCAGAAGAGTTGGTATATTTTTTTTGCATATTATGTTAGGTCTAAATCATTTCTTCATGTAGTTGTGTCATTTTAATTAGAAAACTTTAAAATATAATTTGTAAAAAACAATGTTTACTTTACACTTTCTTTTGAATATAATTTTGTGTAGTGACTTAGTACACATGAATACTTAGAGGGTTATGATATGGCAAGTAAATAGGTTGATACAATAATGAGAACTCTTGCAATCCTGAAACTTCGGCAGGTCACTAAGAATATGAGAAGATAAGAAATTGCGAGTAGACTAAAAACCGCAAAGAAAAATTCTCTGAAGCTATACCGCCTTTAAAAAACTAATACCCTAAAATCCTTTAAATGTATAACCATTGCAAGTACACAAGTTTGATATCAATTTGAATGAGTTAGCATATTACATAGGGTCATTTTATATCTATTTATATATTTTTTTATATATCATAAGAGGCAAACGAATAGATCTACAACATAGTAGTCAATCAGTTTCAGGCGGAAGTGCAAAGTAGCATCCACCTTAGTATTCAATGATGGATTTCCGCAAAGTAACGCCTTCTTCAATCAAAAATGCAATAATATCTTCCCACACTTGCATTTATTGCGACCATGGTCATATCTTGGTGACTACACGCTGATATGGGAGTAGCAGTAGTAGAAAGCAAAGTCAATTTAATAATAGGAAATTATCGAAAAATCCACCATTCATTCCTGATTCAGTTAACCCTCTGAATATTATTACAGATAATCTGGTTACACCTGCAGCACCATCGCAACTAGAAGTAAATGATGACTCCACTGATTTAAATACAGATATTCCTCACTTCTCTGTCAAAAAGTCTGCAAAGTTTATGGAGGATGATGATAGTAAAGGTATTTTTTATAATTATGCATTATCCTTTAAATTTATTATATCTTAAATTTGCAACTCACCCTGAGCTTCTTACAGGTAGCTATGTACTTATATGATGTTTCATAAGTGCCCAAGAGATTTAGTTAGTGAAGTAGAACTTTAAATTTTTATTTAAATTAATTCAGTCATGTAATTCACAACTCTTATTAACACTACAACCCCATATGGTTTGATTATAAAGAAATTTATATTCCACAAGAACTTGGTTGGAGTTATTACTCTGACATTTGCGTGAATGAACTGATGAACATGACAATTGTGTCTGATTTCATTCCGATCACCATTTATGAAATGTCACAATTAACTTTATGGCACGTTTGTCACACTGTGTTAAGAAGGGTTAGTAGAGACGGTAGGGTAACAGTAACTGACTGGAATTCGTATGATTCTAAACCCGTCACTGTGACTCTATATTGGATTGTCGCATTTCAAGATCAGTCTGTGTATATTCAGTGAATACTGAAGCACTCATACAAGTAGATTGCTCAGACACCTGGTTGATCTACATGGGTTGGAATTTCTACTATGAACAGAAGCTAACAATGAATGTAAATTTTAATATAACATAATAGTAAGGTTTTTTCTATATTCGTCTGTCTTGTTACAACATTCGAATTGAATTTCTGTCGCCCAAATACCTATAGGTATGATCTGGCAGTTGCACTTGATAGCCAGTCTATCCCTAGGTTTGGTATATTTACTATTTAGACCATATTATTATTTAACAGCACGTGAGGTTGTGGTCAGATACTAAAATGTATACACTATTAAAAAATACGGCAAATAGATTTGAAGGTCGATGTATAATAGTAACTATTGTTGTAGATCCCTCAATGATATCCATTATTTGGATTGAACTGTTCTTACAATCAAGTACTGTGCTGTGGTTTTGTTGTGTCACATTAAAAAGAGAATACCCTGATTTGTTTAATTTGTATAGATGTATTGTATGTTTAGATATAAAGCTATATCGTACACGGGGCAGGCAGCGCGGCGTGCTTCTCGTCTTCAGTTACACCGAGTTCAAGATGAACATAGAATCATTCCGCGAGGGCATCGAGGTGGACTGCGAGAACCTTAAGTACCTCTTCTCAGAGTTTGGTTTTAAGATGCTCTGCTATCGCAATCTCGAGTTACAGGTTAGTTTAACTGGAAGAAAGTTACAATCTGATGTATATGTATTATTTCCATTACTTTATTGTAATAGTCAATACAACACTACTACTACAATGAAATTGTATATATAACTCGTTTATACAATGAGCTTACATCCAAGCACATCTCATTAGACATATTTAACCATCGAGTACTTAAAATCAAAAGTATAATGAAACATTTTATATCCATTGACTATTTAGGCAACATTAAGTAAATCATATTGAAATATTTAATTTTAGTTTTCATAAATGAATTCATTTTCACTTGTTCATTTATTCCTATTCTGTTTTTTTTTTTCTTTGTTAAATGTTTCTCAATTTTTACTGTTGTATTTTTTAGTATTATTAATAGTGTAAGTTTTATACGTGTGATAAAGCGTTGTAGGTCTTCAGTTTAGTTCTCTGTTTTTTATTATAAATTAATCAATCAATCAATTGAGATATCAAAAGATTTAACTTATATAAAAAAGGTGCATCTAACGAGGTATATCTTTGCGTAGGCTACAAAATTTTAAAATGTTCTCTGATTTGTTTTTATTTTAGTTGCGCCCTTTGTATATCGTGACAGCAGAATTGTTATTAAATGTTGTGTTATTCAGGAGACCCGCAACACGCTCGAGACGATGAAGGATGTTCTGGCCGGGGTCGAGTGTGTGTTCATAGTGTTCTCCTCGCACGGGTACGAGAGGAAGGGCTCCCAGGACACCGACATAAGGTGTAGCGACGGGAATCTCATCTCCTTCACAGACATCCTAGAATACTTCAACAACAAGAATTTGCCCGATCTCGCTGACATACCTAAGGTCTTCATATTCCAAGTCTGCAGGTGAGTGACGTCATCTTTCTGTGTGCTATCATGTCATCTATACATATGATAATGGTTTTTTATCAGGGTTTAAAAGGAGGTGCCCACTAATTACGTGAGATTTAGGGGAGGGTATGAAGCCGAATTTCACTAAATCTGACGTGGGAGCGAGAGGGAACGTACAAATATCACGTAATTGTATTTAAGAATAGAAATTGTGTAATAATGTGAGAAAATCAGAATTATTATATACTATAAGATGAAGTCGCTTCCGCTGCCTGTTCGCTTTGATCTTTTAAATTATTCAACGAATTTTAATAGAGTACAGTCAACAATAGATAGAGTGATTCAACAGGGAAGTTTACATGTATAATACATACATATTATAGTACAGAGAAGCCGAATAATTCAAAGATTTATAATGTGATGTCGTAATAAAACATATTTTTGTGCGCTTCAATGCAGTAAAATATTATTCTGGACTAAAATATCAATTCTTCTATATATTAAATCCATGACTATATGTAAAATGATTTAGTATCGTAGTATTTCGAAATGTAATATAATAATAATTATAACTAAATGTAATAATAGTAAAAATGTTATTTATAAGGGGAGTAAGAAGTGACTAAAAATCCTCAAAAACCCCTCACGTAAGTAATGGACGACTCCTTATATATACTTCGAAATATTGTATTCACAAATATAACAATTAGAAGTATTAAAAATATATTGAACAATAATCACTAACACTCATTTTTGAATTAAGTAGTCTCTCTTTCTATTTTCTCTCGAATTGACTACGCTATTGACCTAGCAAGGTCTTAACAGCTTTACCGGACTATTAAGGCGATCGCTTGCGGTACTCAGCCGATTTTATTTGACAACTAGTTCAAGGTTGCACGGCACACCTCGACTTTGGCTGTTGTCTGATACATGCAATTCGCGAACTTTCTGAGCTAACTTAACTATTCATACATATATAAGCTGTTGAAACAAATATGTGTATCAAGCATACACACCTCAACAACTCTTATATATATTTATATCGAATAATATAAACTATTTCACTTTGATAAGGAAAAAAATAAGTGTAGTGAAGTGTATGCATGCACTCGTGTGGAGGTGATGTATAATGTTGTCGCAGTGATGTAAGATTTTGTGTCACCGTATCGCACGAGCAGCGCACTCAAGGGCTCCACGCCGAGGGAACGGACCTGGGCTCGAGCCACTTTGGAGGAGTCCTAGTCTGGTGTGCGGGAGCGAAATCTATCTCCAGACCACAGCGGCGTGATCTGTGGTTACGTCAGCGTGGGTGTGAGCCCGCTCTGTTTGGAGAGACAGGCTGGTACTTTTCGTTCACTGCCATGTTATCATCGCGAGGGTCGCTAAAAATATGTCGCGGACTTCTTTTATGACGCGTAGCGTTCGGTACGTATTCATATTGTGTAGCGGATACCACTAACGGACTGTGATGATTCACGGGTTTTTCAAAATAACTAATCGTGAGTGATTTTACGTAAATCCATACACATGGCATCTCTAGGTTCCTATGGAAATCGACTCTCCGAATGTACCACGGCGCACCGGTCACTTTACGTAAAACACGATCTTGGAGAACCTGCAACTTATGAAAACTATCTTTGGACATTTGCGCAAAAACGGAACAGCTATATGTCATCACGGGACGGATACACGTCTTATACAAAATGAGCTTGTGTCTGAGGGACATCTTACTCGTATAACAAAGCAACGGATAGAGGCGATCCAAGACCATAGCGGCTTTGTTCCACACTCTGAATGTGAATTGAACTTTAATTGTCTATCTAATGTGACACCGAGATATTTGACCTCTTCGGCCCTAGGGATATCGGTTCCGTATAGCCTGATGCGCTCAAGGTTATTACTACGTCTTAAAGGATCGAAAAGTATCGCAGCACTTTTATCAGGATTAACTTCTATGCGCCATCGACGAAACCATTTACCGAGTGTGCAAACGGCCTTTTCGATGCACTTCCTAAGAAATTCCGACCGCCAGCCGGAAGTGTAAATAACGGTATCGTCAGCATAACAACATACCTCGACCCCCGGAGACCGAGGTAGGCCCTAGGCGTATTGGGTGGGGGGTAATCTCTTACCTTTCAGTATGTAACGAGGGACTGAAAAATATAGTAGAATAGTTAGCTAGTGGAATACATACTCAGATGTTACACGACCGTTTTTAAATTTAAGAGCAAGCATGAGTCATTTGTCTAGAATAAAAAATGTAATTATCTCCAACACAATTCTTAAACACAAAATTGTGCATATAGGGCGCGTTCCATTAGACGCTCACAACACTCACAACGCCCTTTTCGCCGTTCCACTAGACAACCGCGAGCGTTGCGGTCGTGGCGAAAACGTCATTGATGACGTCATAACATACGCTCACGCGAAGCTCACGACGCCCCATGTCTGGAGGTGGGTCGACGTGAGCTTTGACAAAATTGGCGGGATTCTCAATAAAGATGGCGACCGTAAAAATGTCATTATTTGATACAGTAAAGAATATTTATATTAAATAACATATTGTATATAAATACATAAATAAAATATGTTAATTCAGTTTGGATAATTATACTTCTTATGAAAATTGTAGACATTAATTTATGGTTATTTCATGGTAATTCAATGTTTTTCATTTGACCAAAAAGTTCATTTTTATGTTTTTATGATAATTAAAATAAAAAAAATATTGAATTGTACATTATTTTCTTTTTAAATATACTTAAATCAATTTAATAATAATTAGAATTTACTGTTAAAACTTATAAATTGTGAGGTAACTTCTTAAAGGTTTTGCTTTATTTTCTCTAAGTAGCCATTTCTATTATATTATATTATGTGTTCCGTTCGACGTCTGAAGTCCATTATGAGAGAGTACATCGCTTTACTTCCTTACTTCCGGTCGTTAGACATTTCCCGTCACGTGACGCACCTCACTACCGCCACCTTGTGCCAGCTCTGTGAACTAACTAAGACACCCAAAGACAAGCCGCCATCTTAAGTTCTCATTGTTGCGTCGTTTTTCCAAACGTGAAGTCGTTAGATTTAAAAAAAAAAAAAAAAAAGCTTTTCAATTATAAGTAAAAACTTTATATTATACACACACTTTGTGTTGTATGGAAAGTGAATAGTAAAATTACTAAGTTTTCCGTTACGTGAGTTTTCTTGTAAGAGAATTGATGAAATTTGAGCACCGGAGGAAAACAAACTTCATACAGAAAGTGCTTCATCTTGGGATGAGGGGCCGTCGAATATGCGCCCATATCTCGTTGAAGTCACTAGTTTTCGAAAAATCACCGAGCGATGTCGAGTGCAGCTGGTACATGGAGGGGCTATCGTCTGCGAATACTGCGTGTTATTAGCGTTTATGGAACAGCCTCACGCTATAGAGGTTTAAATCCCAGGTTTGAGCGTACTCCAGCAATTGCTGAGTCACGTAAATGCCATTTTAAATGCTAAATGTATTGTATCAGCGTAAGCTATTTAGGATTGATCCTCGTAGATAATCCCAAATTAAATGTAGTGCCACAGGTTGGTGCCACGCCTTTCTGGCTCGGGATGAGTTCATGAAAATTTACAGCGGTTATTAAATGGTCGCCTAGATCGTACACACAACTAATCTTCTGTGCTTTTAAATTTAGAAATGATACCAATTATAAATATTTCTCGTATCATGTTTCAAATGGTATATAGTATGTATGTAGTTACGTCATTAATAGATTTTATAATGTCTGGAAAAGAAATATGTATTTTTTGATACAGGAAAAATACCCTCATCCTTAGAATTTATGCTCAGCATATCGAGTTTATCATAATAAGCGCTAAAAGATATATCTACATATATGTTTATGCATAATAAAAAGAGGGAGGGGGGCGAATGAACATGATATATGAACTTCCTTGGAGACTGCCTCAGACATAATCAGGGCAGAGGACTACTTTTCAAAGTATCTTGAATGATTTTCATATTAATACCCAGTATTCATATCCTTTTCCGTCAACCTCCATGACGGGGCTCTTTTATTACAAAAGGTTCTAATCTTGTTGCAAATGGGAGCCAGTGTCTTCTATTTCTCGACTATATTTACTATCAAGAACAATAGGAAGAACTGAAATTATATTAAACTACAAATTAGATCTGATATAGGAAACCAAAACATTCCAGTTGTCTCTAGTATGAAATACCTACAATTTTGTAATCAGAATACGGACTGGTCAAAATCAACTTGAGTTAGGTTCAATATCATCTGTCAATAAAGCAAAATCACTGAAGCTACTTGCTTATAACCTGCTAAAGACAGTTACTGTACGTTATTTGGATTTGGCTGTGACACTATTCAAATCTATAACAAAACAGGAAGGTTCCAGATTGTGCATAAAGTGTCACCATTGCCAGAAGATACTCAGTACTTATTTATGGCTATATAATTTTTAGCAATCGAAGGGTATTGCGTAAATTTATGAAATAACATTTCTACACTGACAAGATCATTGGAGTATCTGGAAATACTGCAAGAAACTCATCACAACTTCGATTTCTTGCCCTGGATAAGATGATTAAACTCCGTCAGAGCCTTAGCAGTTGGCGGTTGAACCCTCAAGCAGGCCCAAGGTCTCTTAGGGTATCTCAACTTTGTGACCTTCATCACCCACCGGGGAAGGTTGCTTTGCCATTTCCATTAATGTCACAACAATCTCCTTCGCCATGGCGCACTGGAGTGGTCACAGAGAGATACTATTCAGAAAACTCCCATCCATCACCTAGAATGTCACAGCTCATGTCATCACCAATGTATCAGACATGAAATGGAAAGCTCTTGTAAGCAGCAAGAAAGTGGTAGGTAGGTATGTGGAGTTAGTATCAAAGGGAATTACACTGTAATTTGTAAAAGAAGCATGCAGTGACTGCTGTTATTGTGTCAGAAGGTCCTGCTCTCTACTCCTGAATAAGCAACAAAGTAAGTACGAGGTCTCAACCTCTACTAATCCTGACATATTGGCTCTTGGATTTGACGGACAGCCTAAAAGTGGTACTTCTCCCTCAATACTTTTAGGGAGTGTCCAATACCAATATTGTTCAAGTCTCACGCAATTGAGCCAGCTCGAAATAGTACCTACTAAACAAGGCTTTTCTATCAGAAGCAACACTCGCTTTGAAACTAGTCTCATTTATGAGGCAAAGGAAGTACGAGGTTTCAGCCTCTACTAATCCTGACATATTGGCTCTTGAATTTTACAAACAGCTTAAATATGGTACTTCTCCCTCAATACTTTTAGGGAGTGTTCAATACTGATGTTGGTCAAGTGTCACGCAATTGGACCAACTTAAAATAGTACTTGCTAAACATGACTTTTGTATCAGAAGTAACGCTCAATTTAATACTGTAGTCAAGCTCAATTTAATACTGTAGTCACGTATATAAGGAGCAAAGAAAGTACGAGGTCTCACCCTCTACTAATCCTGACATGTAAGCTCTGGATTTGGACTGACAGTCTAAATGTGGTACTTCTCCATCATTACTCTTATGGAGTGTTCAACACTGACGCCGATCTAGACTCACATGATGGTGTCGACTCAGAAGGGTATCTACTAAACAAGAGTATTGTATCAGAAACAACACTGTTTCTGTGCTGTAGTCTCAGATTTAAGGAGTAAAGGAAGTACGAGATTTCAGCCTCTACTAATCTTGATAAAGAGGCTCTTGGAATTGGGGTACAGTCTAAATGTGTTATTTCTCCCTCAACACCTTCGGGGAGTAAGTATACAAAATCTATGCTGATCAGTTCTTACACAAATATTTCAGCTCGGAAGGGCACTTATTTAACTAGGCAATTGTGCCAGAAGTTCCTGCATGGTAATCTTATAGATAAAGATTAAAGGAGGCATGAGGTCTTTCTTAATTCTGACAAATTGGTTCTCAGAATTGGTGTATAATCTAGATGTGGCAATTTTCCCTTCTGATAATGTATAACACCAATAGCACGTAATGGCTTCCCCTTTGTGGGACATCTATTGAATAAGGGACATGTAATATATTCAACCTATGCAAACCACTACAGACAGATTTGTTTGCTTCTCAAAGTGTTCCCAAAATTTATGAGCTGTATTACACTCAATTTAAAATACTGTTTTCATGAGGGTCTAACATTAGTATGCCAATAGTACTACAATCAAGAGTGAATCTTCCCGTTACCACTTACAAGTCCTGAACACCTGATATAATGACATGCAATTTTATAATAATAGTACCCAGATGGAAGAAACATTTCTGGCGTCAGAATCTCAAGAACTGTGTACTAGTACAATCTGTTAAGAAATTTGAAAATAACTTTAGATGGGCCAACCTTACATCAGCACCCTACCTGACTAATTTAGGATGTGACACCTCAATAGAAGTCTCTTTCAGAAAAAAAAAAAAAAAAAAAAAAAAAAAAAACTTCCTTGTTGGAGGATATCTGATAAGAGGTTGTAATTTAATGTTGTTTGCATCTACTTTTTCTAATTGGAAGCAGATTCGATTAATATTTAATAGACTAGTTGAATACTTATGAGGAGAAAACTAGTCCATTGTTTTGCTTTATAACTTTAATGAATGTATCTAAACGTTTTACTAGTGCTCTGACTAGTTTATTTAATTTGCATAAAAACCATATAAACCAGCTACTTTCAACAGTTATTAGTGATGTATTCAATGATAAAGTATTCTCGAAAGATAGTAATGAGACTTTACCAGGTAGCTCTAGATCTGCATTTTTCTCAAAGTGGTAGTGTCCTTGGTATTGATAGTACTCAAGGAGTAAATTGTATTGACAGTTGTTCGTCTAATAATATTTGCTCTAAAGTAAATTATTGGCATGAGTACTAAGGAAATTTTATCATAAA
>JACEII010000022.1:6382811-6405367 GCA_014332785.1 Antheraea mylitta
AAAAAAAAAAAAAAAAAAAAAAAAAAAATAATCAATTATCTTTTCTCAGTATGTTTTCAGTTGAAACATGTGCCGACCCTACTTAGGTGGGATAAGGGTAATGATGATGATGATGAGTATGTTTTCAGTTACAAATTATTTAAGTCTGAGATACATCAGCTGACACTGATCAGTTTTGATATTGCATTACCAAATCTAGTCTTACCTTATTGAAATTTAAATAAAAATCTAACTTGATAAATATATATTTAGTTAAAATAATAATCACATTGTTGCGTTTTTTCTACAAGCCACCAGGAGATAACAAACAGGTCTCTCATAATGGACTTCAGACGTCGAACGGAACACATAATATAAAAATTTTACCTGAAAATAAAATTTGTATTATGTTTCCTAGACGTCTGAAGTCCAGATGATGTCTTCCTGGTGCTACTTACCATGATATACATCATGATGTTTTATGAGAGGAACAATGAGAACTTAAGATGGCGGCTTGTCTTTGGGTGTCTTAGTTAGTTCACAGAGCTGGCACAAGGTGGCGGTAGTGAGGTGCGTCACGTGACGGGAAATGTCTAACGACCGGAAGTAAGGAAGTAAAGCGATGTACTCTCTCATAATGGACTTCAGACGTCTAGGAAACATAATACAAATTTTATTTTCAGGTAAAATTTTTATATTATTAACGCTCAAAACGCCCATAAATGCGTTCCACTAGTGCGTACGATTGTAACGCTCGAGAGCTAATGGAACTGGAAAACTCGCGGTCGTGAGCGCGAGCGTTGTGAGCTTCTACTGGAACGCAGTCATATGAGATAAAATACACACGGTTACAACAAATAACAATAAATCTAGAAAAAGCACTATTATTATAAATAGATGCGTTCATACACTTTCGTTTTTGACTATTTTGTCTGACTAGCTTATGCTCGCAGCTACACTCGTGTTAATATATAGCGGAGGTATAGCTAAAGTAAAAGGCGCTCGGCAGCAGCTAAACCCAATATGTGTAACATCTGAATGAGTGTATTTACTATGTCTTTCGTAACATGCAAATTCTAATTAAAATTGATAATAGATATGTTGTCTACTATCGATTTTCTATTGTCATTCGCAATTTCGCAATTATTAAGTTAGGATTAAAAACGCGATCTTAACACCCTTCGTATTATTTTCAGTTAAATGCTTACAATCTGAAAAGTTTCACTTGCATTGCGGTTTTATAAAACCACACAATGGTTTATTTTCTAGATGAAATTGTGCCCCGTTTCCGTACCTCTGACTACGTGTACGTGTCTACGTGTGTGTGTGTTTATTCACACAACGTGTTTGTGTTTGTTCAGGGGTTCAGCGTCGGATTACGTGTACTCGAAGGCGGAGGAGCTGCGCATGCCGCAAGACGTGTCTTGGGACGGCACGCCCATGAACGCGGCGTGGGAGCCGTTGGAGCGCCGCGCTCCGCCCTCCGACCCCGCGCCCCTCCAGCAACCCATCTACACCAACATACTAATCGCGCACTCCACGGTCCCCGGTAAGACTCACACCTTTCAGCTGAGCTGATTAGCTATATTGTAGCTGGAGTTTAAATTCGAATGTTGTTGTCAGGTTACGTGTCTCACCGCGACATCAAGAAGGGCTCGTGGTACATCCAGACGATATGCGAGGTGTTCGCGGAGCACGCGCACGGGTGCCACGTGGACCGGCTGTTCACGCTGGTGGACCAGCGCATGCGCGACAAGTACCGCATCCAGACCTCCTCCGTCGACCGCTGGGGCTTCAACAAGAAGCTCTACTTACACCCTGGACTCTTCGAATAACCAATGCTCAACCAGCTCACAGTGCCTTAGGTAAACTTCCCTCCTAATTACTAACATATTGCTAAACACATCTCGTTGAAGATGCTTCTTTTGTATCCTAGATTTATCGACTAATTCTCTTTGAGAAATTCAATAATGTATCGTACCTGCGAAAATAAAACGAGGATATTCTCAGTGTTCAAAACATCCTCATGATGATTTCCATTACGTTAATATATAAAGTAACATAATGTTAAGAATATTAACACAGAGAGTTTTTGACAGAACCTCAGATTGTTGTGTAGTGTATTTTATATTTTATTCATAATCTTGTGTTATTTCTTTCTATATATTGTGATATTGGTGATGTTTTACATAATATAGTTTGGCGACTGTGCACAAGTGAAGTGGATGGAAATACCACAGAGCATGGATTCTGACTCGCCACAAACGCCCGGGAAAGTTAAACAAGACAACCACCATCTAGTTGGCTCATTGACATGATCACAAGAAAATTGTAATATAATTAACTACTCGACAATGGCAGTAATAATCTATTAGAACATTGGTTGGCAAAAATAAAATAAAAAACATTCCCAAACTTCAATACTACCGAATAACATAAAACAAAGAAATACCGATTGATAGCCTTAAAATCTCACCACTTATCTGATTCTGAGTCAGTAATTCTAAATACTCAATTAACATATCTTAGATTAATGTTTTAAAATGCATTTAAATGTAAGTTAATTATACTTAATGTTCGACCGTTCTTCCTGTAACTGATATTTTATCCTTTTATTATTTTCATTATATTGAAAAATTTAGGTTTTATTAGTTACCAACTAATTAACTTATCGAATTATGATAATATATATTTATGTCTAGTTGTAAACAAACAACTAATTATCGAAAATATTACGAGGTATATTTCATTTATTTTAACAGATATATACACAGTTTCATAATTATATATATTTCGGTGCTCAGTCCTTTGGCTATGTTTTAAAATCCATTGAACCGTCCTGATGTATCTCCCGGAATAGTTATTCCGGTAGAACTTGTATGTTATTTTTATTTTAATATGTGTATGATGTGATCAATAAATGGTAATAATTGAATTTAATGTAATAGTTGTAATTAAGTTTGTATAGAATTTAAGAAATATGGCATATTTTTATATATTATTATGAAAGACTATTTGAAATAAAACATGTAAATATTAAAAGACAGTTTATTAATTTAATCTTTCACAAATACAAAAATAGATAGAAAATATATTTTTCAGCACTTTATGTAATAATTTGGGTTATATATTTATTGAAATGGATGGTATTTAATAGATTAGCAAACAAGTCTCCTTTTTATCAAAATAAAAGCAACATATATTTTTCATAATAGTCTATATAAAAAAAAATATTTTTGAACTCACAAGAATTATCGTAAATAATAAGTTAAATTTCGTTTTGATAAATTACATAATATATAAAAAAATATTATAGCCAATGACAAAACGAGAACTCCTTTGACCGTAACAACTACAGCCTGGTATCTCTAATGTGAGCAATACATTATTTCTTAGTTTTTAATAACCTTCGTTTTCTCCATTGAATTGTTTTTAGTAAAATAGTGACATGAGATAAAACGTAAATAAAAAATAATGGAAATCCTGTTTATAATGTTACCTTAAGTCATTTATTTTTGTCAAAAATAAATATACTTGATAATGATAATAATTTCACTGAATACGGAATGAATAGTTTATCTTATCGATATGTATTTACAATATAGGGGCGACCTTTACCGCCAAAATTAGAAATCATAACTGATTTACACAAAGTAAAATTCAAGTACCAAAATAAATAACGTTAAATTCCAAAAAAAATATTCGTACATTAGGTGTACTTTATTTTATCTGTTGCCAACACCTTAAAAACTTCAGTGTGCAAGCTTAGACTTAGAATAATTCTGATAATGTATAAAACCATTCTTCCCATACAAAACAGGTTATAATTTGTGTCAAATTTTAAATGATTCTGAAGGGTAAGTATACTAAAGTATCATATAAGATGAGATCATCTTTTAAAGGCCATTTTGTACATCCTTTTTACTTTAAGTAGATGATTTACAAATAAGTACAGTTCCGTTTATTTTTGCAAGTTCATTTACAGTTATTCTTTTTTTTTTGTATGAAATCTTTGTTTTACTCAGCCATACATTAACTTTCATGCACACTGAATACTGTTAAAAATTCTGAAGTTTATAACAACAAATGCAGAAAATGTACTAAGTTCTCATATAATATGTCAGATAAATTTGAATTGAATCAATTTCCATGTTCCATGCCATGCCAGTGAGCATTTTTGTGCGATTCATTTGTAGAACCTATTTCTTGCTACCGGTCGATTGATGTTGCAGCGAATGCACTAAGTTTACTAAAATTCAACCACTGCCGGACACAATGTTGCTGGACATCAGACTCTTTATAACTATTGCACACATGAGCACTTTTATCCGACTTGATCATTGCAAATTCGTTAGCAATAAAATCTGCATACTCATTGATCCTATCCAACCATCTCTGCACTGGACTGATCAGAGAGCTCTGGTATAGCCAGTTTAGTACTGATGTTTTTGACCACCACGGTTCAAAATTAAAATCAAACTGAAGGACGACAGTATCATGCCAGTTCTTTTTCGAAGGAGCAGCCTCTCTATGCTGAATCCACTTAGTGCAACATGTTATTGTATCAGTTACAAATTCGTTTTCGATTTGGAGATTGATTATGGTGTCCAATGTGTCATTCTTCAAGTATATGTCAGGTTGATTCTTAGGTATGATGTTTGTGTTGACAACCGAAGGGGATGAGGTTCTGGAAGCCATAAGATGAAGTGTCGGGAGCCAGGCTTGAGACACAACCAAGGTGGAAGTAACAACAGTCATCAAGGTAGAAAGGTAGCCGAGGGTGAGAGTGACCCATGCAGAGGAAACAGCCCCGAGTACGTCGGTAAAGAGTCCAGATTCGCATGTTGCCACTAGGTCTGTATACGTGAAGAAGCCTCGTAGCTGTGCTTGCCGTAATGCCACCTGCCGTTCGAGCCACACTAAGCCAGCCTCGAATGATTTTTCACTAACAAAAACATTCCAGTCCTGTAAATCAATGAAGATTTAAACTAATCGATGTTAATCAAAATTAAATACTTTATAAGGCAGAACATAAATTTGATTGATTAGTTAGTTATCTCTCAAAATTTATAAAGTGAACTAGGTTTACTCACTATAGCATCAAGGAATTCCACTTCAAGTTTCTTGAGCTGTTTTAGCTCAATCCCACCAGAGGCGGCCCATTCTGAGCACATGACATCATCATCCTCTCCATCATCTTGCAAGAACTTGTTACCAACCATCTGATTAACAAATTATGGAATTGATTATTTGACATTAGAAAAAAGCAAGAAAAGGTAATCACAGAGAAATGGAAACAAATAGAAAATTAGAAATATTGATTGAACAACACATCATGATTACATCAGAACGATGAAATTACTCCAAATGAAGTACATACCAGTGAAACAAGGAAGAGGTCAGCAGGGGAAGCGGCAGCTATGTAGTCCGGGTTGCAGGCATTTAGTCTCTCCAGGTATAAGAGAGCGAGCACCAGAGCGCAGGGCGACACGCACGCTTGTCGCGCTATACTGGCAGCGGCGTCTCCGTGCAGGCGCCGCAAGGATCGTCCACGTTGCGCCTCTGACCACACCTCACAAGAGATTTCTGTACAATTAATATAATTTTTTTTTTTCTATCCTTACATGTTAATATTTATGTTGAGTAAATATAGAGCAAAAGATGCTAAACTGCTTAAGCAAAAACATAAGGAAAATGTCACAAAAGCGGGTGCCAAGGTGTGTAAAATGATGTTTGTCCACAGATTTTCAGTTTAAGTTTGATAGTTATCTAGACAAGTATTAAGAAGTAGGCACACAATAAATATTGTAGGGCTTAGGCACACCAGAATCTCACTCATTGTAATATTTTACCATTTCTTGATTGACACTAATTGCACATATCACCACTGCTAATGAAATAAACTATGTACAAAAGAAAATTACCAAATCAACCAATGTAATAGTGGAACTATTGAGGCAATGTCAACTGTATTTATAATTATTATTGATAAATAAAAGCAATTCCTGAATTTGTCAATGTGAGTGAACGTGATATGGAGGTAAAGTACATTAGTAAATTTTAAAGTGCACTAGTAAAATTTATTCAAAAGTTACATCTGTCCTTTGTTAGTTTCATATGTAGGAATTATTAAAATTAAAGTCCGTTTTTATTGTATATCACAATGATTATCCAAAAAATTCAGAGTCCAAAACCCATTGAATTGGTATATATATGTATGTATACATATAACGTATATGGTATAGCACTTATTTGCATCATGGTTGAGGAAATATTTAAAAGATCTGGAAATACAACTACTCTTAAACAACTAAGGAATGTTTCCCTTCAGTAACATTTGCTAACTTTAATATTTAATGTATTTTCCTTCACATCTCATTTGTTTTTCCTTCCTTGAATAACAATCCCAAACAAGCTCTTTAAGACACACAACGAACATCAGATTTTATCTGTGGTTAGTTACCACATAAGTGCTAAAAATATTTCATATTAAAATAACAAACAGCACAAATTCTATGTTATATGTTATATTTGCTTCTAGTATAGTATAGATAGTAGTAATTATGATACATTTGCATTTTGTAAATTGTACAGTATTTCACAATGTTTTTACTGCTTGATAGTAAATTACACAATCAGATAGTGATAAAATCGGTAATTGGTTCTTATTCATGTTTGGGAATATACATTATTTTAAAATATGTATTTCATTATTTTAAAATTAGTAGGAACATAAAGATTATATTAATAACCAGCATCTTTCTAATCATACTTTTGAAATTCAATAAAATATGAAATACAGTAATGTAAGAATAAAATGTTCAATTTTAATTGGTGACTCAGTTACAAATACAATATTTATATTGATGAAAAGTTTTAAATCCAAGGTTATTTTGATATTATTATAATATCTTAAGCAGTTGTGGTTATTAATTTTGAGGTGTAAGGGGTGTCGAGTAACATCTTAAGACTTGAGACACCCAAGCCAACCTCACCTGCACGTGGTGCACCCTGCTGATCAACGAGCGAGGCAATGGCGACAGCGGGGTGGTAGGGTTTAACAGCCCGACTGGGTCGCAACCACCATGTACATGGCGAAAAAGCCCGTCATAGTGACTCGCTTCTGCGCGTCGCGTTTCGGGATCAGCCTGTGCATATCCAGTACCAGGTGACTTTCGTCATTATGGACGGCATGACAGCGGCGACCGACAATGGATGATCTGTCTCTCGGTGGTCGCCACTGTTTTTGGATTGTACTATGCTTACCATCAGGTATAGTGCAGTCACTTTGTAGTGCTTCAATAAAAAATAAAAAAAATAATTATTATTATTTTCAATTATTGTTTCGACATGTGGAACATTGTTTGATAAGCTGGTCTGTACTCAAACAAGTGGCAATGAATTTTATTTTCTTTTGAATACTAACACTATTGCTTGATGGTCAAGTAAAACATTATGTGTATAAGTCTGAAAAACATAAAAAAATATAGAACATTTTTATAAGCATCTGGAACTGTCAATAGTCATGAGCTTATTAGACCTTTGGTTCAGTCGGGGAAATGTTATATGTTGGTATTATTATCATAATTAATTATTTGATATTACTAGATATGTTAAAGAGTACCAGTGACAGGCAGGCTGAGACATGGCAATGTAGGCAGCTGCCCGTAATACAGTGTTTTGGTGATGCGCTCCAGGAACTCTTTGTGATCTCCCATACTCTGTGCAGATTGCATATCATGTTGAATTTGCAGTGCCAAAAGGCAGTGCAAAATAAAAAAAAAATAAAAACAATATTTCTTAAACATTTTCAGTAACACCAATTAGTACAAGTTTTAAGTTTATTTAATTCTAAATGTGGTCATAGTAAGTAGCATTACAATGGGATATGATTACTATACATATTCTAGAAAACAGAACTATTGGTCTGTAGTCTGGTGAAGGTGTAAAGACCTCACTTGGTCAATAGCATAGTCAGTTCGAAAAAAAAAAAGAATTATTTGTGATTCATATTTCCAAGATTACTAATATCTAAGAATCAGATACAAGTCACATAACTGCAAAAAGGCAATGTATGTTCAACTTATAATTTGGCAATAAAATATATCTTATGAAACTTTCATTTTATCCAAACACAATAATAGTAATTATATTGAATTTAGGGGTGAATTTGAACTAATCATAGTATGTAGAAAATGAAAATTGTAAATTGCGATATTTATCAAGTATTTTTCCACCCATCTTATTTACCTACCACCTATCATAACAATACCTAACAGTAGACCCTCACGACTGAAGGATTATTTTTTTTAACTATATGTTACTAGTTTTTCCTCACAACTTTGCCTGCATTAATGTTAATTTGACCTATACATCTCAGGTACACTCCTTTTTTGGATGAAAGCCCTTTACTGTAATACTGATAATATTTATACAAAATTTTATAACAATTGGTTCCTCAGTTAAATCCTGAATGTGTACCAAACTTGCATTCATATGTATAATATTAGTACTAATAAGTGAAGTTGAAAAGCAAAATGCTGGGTACATAATTAATATTCAATATGATTTGAACACTTATCTAGGTACCTATTTTTATTTAATACAGTACAATTTAGTCAGGTTAGCAACAGCTATCTTGAAACGTGTTTTTTTAATTGGAGAGGTAAGTACTTATAAAATGAAAGAAAACTTAATCATTGGTTTCCACTATATAAATTCGATGCAACATTTATTTATATTTAAAGCATAACTGGACGATAAAATGAGTGCGTGATTGAGTAATTCTTTAAAACGTGCAAGCACTAAGTGATCATGTCTTGTTGATTATCACAATTGCTGATTTGAATGTATTCACATCAACAGGTAGCATATTTATTGATTTTGATTGATAATGATTTTATCCTTCTATATTAATTCCCCATTATATATATATCCCCCATAGTATTATAATTTAAAAAAATATATGAAGAATTCTGCCACGAGTTGACACCATCCTTACCTTGATCTTGGATCTCGACCCGTCCTTTCTCCTCTTAGATATACTTGACATTATGTACGCTTTCACCGAGAAAGTAAATTTATATTTTACTTTGAACTAGTACATATTATGACGACAATCTACATAAATAAATCTCGGACTACGGATTAATTGTATAAACCTACGACTAATAGTCTGTGATTGTATAAATATGAAACGAAAGAATGAAGCCATAGAGTAAGTAAATCTAATCAGTTTTTTGACATTTAGAAAATTAGCAGTTTTGGCAACACCCGGGCATTTACTCATGAAACTAAAGCGAAATTATAGTAGCTCTATGACTCGAGTAGACGAGTATGTCATCCTATTTGGTACACTTAAACCCTCTTGTGTATCGAGTAATTAGTTAAATAAAAATAGTCTTTTTTACGAACTCATAGCTTACTATTACGCTCTTCAGGCTTTCTGGGCTTCTACATCGCAACTACGGATATATATAAAAAAAAAAACAAATATGCTATAAATACACACGATAGAAATGAAATTTTTGTATTACAGAAAAATATTACTAATTCAATCATTTTTGAATACTATAGACTATATTTAGTGAACGTAGTAGATGCAGCCACGGCCAACGAGAAAGAAATAAAGCGAAAGCTTATGTCGTCTACACCTGAAGGTAATCGAAATACTGTTTACATTCTACCTAAATATTATAAGTTTATAGGAAGTCTTTTGGGGCGTGTTCATTGTAAGATTACGATAAAATCAAACACTGACTTTGCAATCGAAACTTTTAATATCCACTTCTTTTGTCGAGGAAAAATTTGTATATCTCTGACATCGAATATGTCGCTGTTTTCAAAAGGGCCAGAGGCAATTATTATGGCCAGCACGCTACAAACTTAATATTGATATTTCGCATAATAATAAATACCTTCATTTCGATACAAAGGACATACCATGAAGCATGATGTATGACCAAAAGGATATATATTACGAATGTGAGTGAAAATAGGAGCTCGAAATGTTCAGAGATACAGTTCAAATCATTCTATAGTATTCGTTAATCTTTTTGGCCTCTCTGAAATAGCCGTTAATTCGGATTTGCGCGTAACAACAAAAAAATATAGTAATCCAACATGGAATTTATTTATCCCTGAGTAGTCGCAATGTTATACATAAAATATAAAACGCATCTATATTTTTTGTGTTGCTTGCACAATTATATTCCAGGCGTTTATGAGCTTCGTGCGAACTAAAAAAGTAAAAATAATTAAGATTTAATGCTTAAAATAATCAACAGGATAGAAGATACAGAATTATATTTTACACTAGTTTGCTTAGTATACATCAAATAGACGATATTAAATATGTAATGAAAAAAAGTATATATCTTTGTCTAACATTAATTTCAAACAAAATTTGGAATACACTGTAAACTGACACGATTAAATTCTACTGCGACGAAGATAAAGTTTAAATTGAAAAAAAAAAATAAACAAAATGACACAAATGACAGTGACGTTGTCAAATGGCTTTGAGATTTAAGGATAACGATCGAAAGGAACGTGTCTAGCGTTTGAAAGTTTTATAACAATAATAAAATATTGTGATCGTAATACACGATATAATTGAATCTATAAAGAAAAGACAATATTTATTATATTTTTTATTTGTAGTACCTGTTACTGCCAAAATGTACATTCAGTAGCGTCATTTGAATGCCGACTACGGCAGCTTGTCGTTCGTATTGATTTATTTTTTTCGAAAGAACAATTAAAAAGTAATGTAGGCGTATCAAAGTGCTTAGTAAATTATTAGTACTTGTGCAAACAAAATGTCGAGTCTGAGAATGTGCTTGTAATATTTTCGCAAAATGAAAACTAAAAGTTTTCTACTGTTTTCGACGTCTGTGTTCGCGGTCAGTATATTCCTGATAGTATTCCACTCACAACCGCCGCAGTCTATACAGAGTATCGTCTCGCAGACGCATCAGCAAATAAAGGACTTCCAGGTACGGCTCATTTTTCTTATGTTTAAAACCAAAAAGTAATGTTAAATATTATATTTTATAAAAAAAAACGTAAATATTGTCAAGGATTCTTTTTACAATATTATTTGTTCCTTCTCAATTCTACTATCACATGGTCATTATAAATTTAGTTTTGTTCCTTATAATTTTATTTTTATACTACTTGTTATTTATGGCAATAATTCAACACATACCTTCTGTAACCATGAATGATTTTAATTATAAAAATCTATATTTGGAATATCTTTCTAGTGTGCAATAATAAATGTATAATAAAAATAAAATAATTTCATATGTCAGGAAAAGTTAGAGGAATAAAGTGATTATGTTAATATTAAATTGATATATGATTTCTATATAACTGTTACTTTTGTTATTTCATACTTTCATTCGGATAAAGTGGTGCAATAAATTTTGGTAGGTGAAGGTACCTTTAAATACTTACATACTGCAAAAACTTCTCCAAATACTAAAATTGTTTGTAATATGTGCTCAAATGTATCAATTTTTCTTATATATTTTTATAAAAAGTTTAACTCATAAGTCTTATTTTGGATATATTGTTAGACTAAGCTTCTTTTGTAAGGGCAGAATAGACTCATTTAAATCAGAGATTTCATGTGAATATATTTTACTTCTGTAAGATTTTTATATATATATTTTTTTAATTAATTTAAAGGGTTTAAGTTAACATTTTAATGGATTTTGATTTTTTTTCAAAATTCATTTTCTTTTATATGTATGTGTTAGTGATAGTATCTGTTATTTTATTAGCGTGCTCAAATCATTACTAAATTGATTTTTATGTATGAAAATGATTAAAACAATAATCATAACATACGAGCATAATATATAATAACCATAATATGAAACAAAGGATATAACCATTTTTGTTCTAAAAACCATTTAACTAATAATTTCACACACATCAATTTTAAACTAAATCCAAGTATAATTTATTCATGGCATATTGACTTACAATGTATGAATTATTAAATTGCATAGTATTTACATAATGTTTTAAGACTGGATATATATAGTAATCTGTCAGTGTAAATGAAGCAAATAGGGCTGAATCTTGCATTACATTATTTTTCCCCACAATATAAAATATATTGGATGATGGGAAATTTATATTGTAATATGAATTCAATCATAAAATATTCAAAGCTATATATGGTTTCAGCTGTTTTTTTCTGACATCTACATTATGTATGGTTCCTACTATAATATTATCATACAATCAAGATATTATATTGTTTGTGCTGATAGTTCTGAGTCAAGGTTACTTACAGCCATTTGTATTGGATATCATTATAATTATTAATAGTTTCTAGCTTAAATTGCTCTGGCTTTGTGATTCTTTCATCTATCATTGGGTATGTAATAGTATTTATTACAATAAATAGTCTTTATTTTAAAAAAGTATTGATATATGCCAGTGTTTGTTCCTGTGGACAATTACTTGACATAATTGCTACTCCAGATTTATTCTTCTTTTTTATATAATGTAAAGTAGCAAATGCCCATGCAGTCCACCTGATGTTATGTGGTTACTGTGGCTTGTAGACCTTTTTATAACCAACCTTAGAAAGATTAGAAGACCTTAGAAAGTGTTTTAACTGCGGTTTGTGTTACAAATCCTCATATACCATTGTGCATATTACTAACTATACCCCTTAAAGAGGAACATATTAATATGATTTTTTTATGTTTTGTGATGAAAGTGCTTCAATAGTTACATAAGTTTTACTGTACTTAACTCTTTGTTTTCTTGCTTGTGGTGGTATTTCTTTTCTATATATCCCTATTTGTGGTGAAAGTGAGATAGCTCAAGCCAAACAGCACATGTTATAAATTTTATATCTGCCTATGTATACTTCAAAATGAGCTTTAGCCCCCACTTAAATTTGGCCCAGTACTTCTGGGTTAAGCAAGCTAGATAAAGAATTTCCCTTTATTAGTGTAGATACACACTTACAGGGTTTCTTTTATTGGTATGAATATGGTACATACACTGATGTAGTTTTTCTTCCTCATCATACAAATTTTAACTGGACATAGTTATAACAACCTTCTAATAATGTTTTTGAATGTTTGTTTGATTCAAACAGATTAGCTATTTGATACTTTACAAAAACTTTGTTTTTCTCTCTTTTCTATCCAGCAATTTTTTTTCAATTTGATTCATGAACCAGATGTCGCAGAACGCCAGGCAGATGTGAAACATCAAAATTGTTTTGTATATTTTTTTTTTTCGAAATGAAATCGCTGTAGACCCGGAATGGTCTTCACAGCTTCACCTAACTATTGAGGCGAGCGCTAAAGGCACTCAGCCGATTTGGGATTTGTATATGTTATATGCATAAAAGAACAGATTATGACAGGAATCCATTACGGCATAATGAAAATATAAAGTTAACAAAATTACAGATTAGTTCCATAACATAATGACTGTTTATTTATTTTATTACATAAATATTTATTTTTATTAAATACAAAAATTCAACTAGGCGCTGGCGCGGTGTGTTTGGCGACATTTATCAAAGGGCGCTAGGTCGTCGGCGTGTGCCACGTAACACTAGTAGAACAAGTGCCCTACAAGATAGGGTTGCAAATGTTTTTGAATATTTCGTTAATAGTGCAATATTCGTGTTTTGCTTTGCAATGCCAACAATCAGGTTTACTTTCCGCCTATATATGTTTCACATCAAAAATAATGTACCTCACATGAGCAAACATTAAAGATAAGTATGTTTGTGTGTGTCTCTTAAAGAAGTGAGCACAACTTGAACTCATAAAATTGATAATTTCGTTTCCTTTAAATATTCGTATTACCATTATAATCAGTTTGTGTTAACACTCCTTACCTGATTTTGCTCAAAATAAATAATAATATTTTAAATACGCGTCCTTAATCTTTAAAAACTGGAAAATGCTCAATTAATTGAGCGTTTTCGCCTCGTCTCGTGACTTAGTAACTCAATTCACTGAGCAGCTTATTGGCTTTTGTGAGTTCAACTGCGTAACCATTTTAATAGTATACCTTATAATGGAATCAATATAAACGGAAATCGAACGCTGTAATTTATAACATTCGCTGCAGTAAAAAATGTTATGTTTTTCCTTTGAACTGTACATCAAAGTAACAGCGCGGTGAGCACATAAATCATGGCTTATTATTATATCTTAAGACGCGGCGGGGAACACGTGCAAAAAATTGTTTACTGTAACAATTACATAAATTCTATTGGAGCATATTTGATGTGATACAGGTCTGCCGGTTAGGTATAAAATACCTTGTTTGGCTAATAGTAGACATTAAAAAATTTAACAAACCATTAATAATGTCACTTGGTACAAGTAATTTGTAGACTGAAAATATAAAAAGATATTGTAATTAATATCCTGTTTTAAGTATCACGGAAGTTTGTAGATAGATATGTTCACTACGAATTAATACAACTATCACTACGTCGATACGTCTGAATGAGAATTATAGAACTTACGGAGTACAGTTTAAAGTATATTTTGTTCTAAACTGTTCCGTGTAGTGCCGTAGCACTTCATTATTCGACGTCCTCCATAATCGTACGTTATTATGATGAAAATGGTCTCCGATGATCCAATAAAAAAAGCAGATGTGGACAGGAAACAATTTAATTGTATAGGAGAACTTAAAATGCCAAAGTGTGACCTGACTATGGCAGACTCATTAAGTAAGATCTTTATGATGTAATTTCAGGAGATGGGTATGAGGAAATTCCATTTATTGTACTGCTAAAGCGTTTCTGTGGGCGAGGTTTTTTATATAGTGCCAATAAGAAGTTCCATGATTGACCTTTTGTATTTGGCATTGTAGTAATTTTTATTTGCTTTATGGAGAAATTATTTCCGTATACATAAGAGGAGAATGAAAAGTGAATAAAGAGCTTATATAACAACAGAACAGTTGTCGCAGGAGAAGCTGCGCGATGTGGAAGAGAACAACTTGGTGCAGGAAGAGCGATACGAGAGGTTGGTCGGGCTCGGTGAGCACGTGGACCGATGGCACAACACGACGTTGCCCGTGCTCGTGACCTACGGCCGCACCGACGGGCACGCGCTGCTCGTTAGCTTCGTTCACGCAGCTGCGAGGTTCCCATACACTATCCTCGTCTACAATTTAGATTTACAACCTTACTCGCTGGCCGTGGTGAGTATAAAAAGACGAGACTGATCTTTTATCTCATGATGAGTTTTAATATGTACTTTAATACTAAAAGCAAACAGAGTAGATGTAAGCCGAATAGGGTTAGATAGTAACGTTAATAATCTGTAAGTCAACAGTTTCATTATTTCGTATCATTGCTTTTACTTTTATCGTGTATATCTTTTCATTGAGCTGTGGGACCGGTCAAGTATCACATATGTTACTGAGCCATAAACGTTACGTTTTTAGTTCCGATTATCAAGCATCTGTTAAATATCCTCTTTGTGGATTGTTATATGTTACGTTTTGCAGGTATCCAGTTATTGTAATTCATCAAAGTGTGCAGTCATCGATTTTGATTTGAACGCATTCCCTTCGCATGTCAGCGACGAGAGCATTTACGCTTTCCGGCCGCTCATCATCCAGGTGAGTCATTATATAGTTTATTATACATTTTTTGTCTTGGAATCTGCTGAATATCAATCAAAACATTATATAGTGTCCCAGCTAAGGCTAGTGTTTAAACAAGTGCTAGCTGTTATATGAAACGAATTAATTGTGACCTGTTTTTACTAAGAATTAAAATTTTCTGTGATTTTTTTAAATAATTTAAAACAAAATGTTATTTCGTACATATAACACTTGTCTAAACAATTTTACCGAGAACATTCGAAATATTTGAACTTCTAAAATACTCAAAGACCAGTCAAAATAATATGTGATAAATTTATAATTATGTATTTGATTTAAGGAAAGTAGCTAGTAATCATGTACGCCCATCAGATATTGTTTACCTTCAAAAACCAAAAACTGCGAGGTCGATTGTTTGTACGAATTTTTCCTTGTCTTTTTATGTTTTTTTTTTGCCTGCGTTGTGGGATCATCAGATTGAGGACACAACTAGTGATGAGCTATTTAGATGTATTCAGATAATTGAATGTATCGAAATTGTATAACCAAACCAACAACCGGAATCGGGATGTTTGACGGAATTAATTAATTTTTATTTGGATTGTTTCGAGTTCCCCGACTTGTGGTACACAGTTTATTAAATATTTTATGCATTATCACAATCAGATAAAGCAGTAGATAGTAGATAACGTTTCAGGTAAGGCATCAATATTCAATATTAAAACTACGAAGACTTTAACAAAATTATTGCCCAAGGTCACGCATGGTCTTGCTTGTTTAATAATAATGACAATACAGTACATACCAAATACAACAATAGCAAAAGTATGTTGGTTTCCAATTAGGCCAGTTTAGCAAGATATTGTAACCCCACATCATAGAGCATCTGTAATAGTCGTGTCATTCGTGGCAAGGAATATATCACAACCTGTACGGTCGTTACTCCAACTCTAGGGTGTTCATGCCTTTCACGCTATTTCGCTATAAGAAGCTTATAATATTAGGACAACGACATTGACCTTTGATGAATGCTTACATTATGGGTGATAATATAGTCATGAACTATATTGTTCAGTGCGAATATAATTTTAATTTGTTTTGATTGGTTCTAAATTATTACTGTCATTATCGAAAAGATAAATATATTATAAATTTCTTGTGATACTTTATACATTCTAACAAGATAATGGCTCCCTTGTTAGAACTTTCCAGGGGGTTTTATGGCGTTTCAGAATTCATGCTCCGTAAATTCTTTTTTATCCAGTTCACTTGTGCATTATAACTGAACTATATTACGTAAATTGCCACCAATATTATAGAATGTACAGTCAAATAACATAAGATTATGAATAAAATATTAAAGGCACTGAGAGACTTAGATCCCGCTCAATCTTAGTGCAGATATAATAATAAGTACATGGACGACCTAAGCTAGCTAGGTTCTTTAAAAAAAACATTTTCTAATTTAAATAAACTGTTAGGTTTGCCTCACTAAATTAGCATTTTTTCACATAAGAAAAGATATCTCAGTTATAAGTATTATAATAAAATTATTTATTTAATTAAAATAAAATTGCCGTACAAAATTATCATAAAAAAAATATATAATTAGATTCGAACTGGGATTACACGGTTTTTCGAAGCAACCATTTTCCATCTGAACTATTTTTGTATTAACAGCGCTGGCGAAATTTGCCTTTATATTCTAGCTATATTTTTTCATCTCATAATCTCAGTTAAAAAAGTTTTCTATGAATAAAATCTAGCTAGATCGATTTACCGTCCCCGGAACTAACTACACACTAAGTTTCACGGAAATAGATGACGCCGTTTTCGAGATCCTGAATATATACAAATATACAAGAATTGCTTGTTTAAGGGTATTAAATAGATAGAAGATAAAAAAGGTACAGGTTACAAGTTTCGCAGTGGACAAAGGTAAACAATTGAAAAATCATCTGTATATGAGTTGATATGAGTCACCTGGCTTGTAGTACGTGACATGTCAATCGGCAACATTGCAAATTGTTATTAATAGCTTTTTAAACAGTTAGATCGAGTGCCAACAAGAGCGCTGTTCGAAACAATTCCCGGGTCGAGATCTAAGGTCGGAGGTCATCCTTATATGTTATTTGATTTGCATGTCACACTTTACATATATTTTGTGTAGTTTTTTATACAAAATATATACCATATGGATTTATATTTTAAAAAAATCGACACTAGTATTTATCAAAGCGTAGATGCTAAAGATGAACTGAGGTACTTAGGTATTATGAATCAAAACACTTAGTGGGAAAATGAGGATTATTTTTACTGCAGAAATAATGTTTTTTAAAACTTTTTTAAGCTGTGAAGGTTAGCAAATAAACAGATGATCCTCTTTTTGGTAAATGGATACCGTCGGCTACGACCAATTACGACATCACTAAATTTTATCAAACAAAATCCTGAACCACGTTTGTTTGTTTGTCTGTTCGCGAAAACTCAAAAACTAGTGAACGAATTTTCATAGGGTTTACACCATTCATTCATGAGGAAGGTTTATATAATTTGTCAAGTTTTTTATTATTATGAGACGACGTCCGGACGGTCCACTAATTTGTAATATTTTTTTAATAGTGTTATTAGTGGAAATTTAATTTGATGTAGTTTGACATAATTAATCGTCACGTGTTTGTCGTTTCGTTATGTTCATTTAAAATAACAGTACGTCAATGAGATGTAATTAATTGGTCGGGACTCGCGAACATAATTAATTTAAATAGTCTTGTAATTGTTACGATAAAATCGTCATACTTTTAAGGAATTTGTTATATTAAAATATTTATATATATAAATCAATGTTTCTATGTTTGTCTTCTATGCATGCGGAAACTACTGATCAGAGTATGATAATAATTTAGTAGAGTATTCTAGAGACGCCTAAGGGTGGTCCTGGCTAAAATATCGATATGTATATATATATTTTTAAATATATTAATGAAGTTGTTTGCCTTAAAGAAAGAAAGGGTTTTTATTGTCATTGAAACTTCTGACACTGCATTTAAATATAATTTGACATAATTGACATTTAAATATAATTCGCTGTATTAAACGCCTCGGCTTCCAAATTAGTCACATTAGGTTAAAATGGCTTACACTGTTTTTAATTATTTTTTTAATTTCGCGACATTCGGCAATGACATTCGTGTTCCCGTATGCTTGCAATAATGCATTTATTTTTATGACAATGTGATATGTTATATATGTATATCAATTTTATCTACACTAATATTATAAAGAGGTAATAAATACCCTTTTTTATCGACCGGTGAAATAGTTCCTACATATTGGAAGTGATCAAATATGTACTATCAGATAAATTAGATCAAACTATCATGTTAATATATTCTGTAAGTTGCTTCCAAACTATTTAGAATAGTCCGATTTTTTCTAAAGCAAGGTACCCAGTTATCATTAAATTCCATTTGTATCAATATCATTGTTTAGGAATTTATGTAGTTCTGGCATGAATACCAGGACATAATGGGATCTAGGGTACTGAAGCTGTTGAAGAAAATTAACTAAAGAAACTATCCAGACGATATTTTGATCACTATAAAACCCATGTTCAGAACTTCTCCAAACAATACTGATTTGTTTGCATCATGAAACTTGAAACTGGAATGTGTCCAACCATAATACTGATAAATAATATGCTTCCATTCAGGATAACAATCCGTGTATGCCATGGCTTTATAAGTTTCGTGACTGTTGGAAGTGTGCTGAGTCTTTTTTTTATATCATAGGAAGCAAACGAATAGATGGGTGACGTGATGTTAAGTGATCACCACCGTCCATAGACAACACTAACACCAGGGGAGTCGCAAGTGCGTTGGCAGTCTGTGTTGATGCTTCAGTGTGAGTCTAACACCTACTAACAATAAAATGGACCAACGTTGTCTGTCAATGGGAAATACCATGAAATATTTATAGTGTTATAATCCACAGTTATGAATAAATTATAAGAACAATGTAAGACTGGATACTCATACCAGACAACCATATAGTTTTCACCTTACAACTATATTTACAAAAAAACATTAATATTGCTCTGGTATAAGGCCTCTTTCAGGTTAGACGATTTGTGTTGGACTGCTGCCGTATGGTCGACAATAATAATGATAAACTATTTAACGTAGACGAAATTAAACGAGCCAACTAGTTTACATATAAAAATACAAATCTTCTAAGAATATCCAGAGGAAAAGCATATTTTTAATATTCAAAATAAAGCGTAAAATTTATTTTGTGTACTGTTATTAGTTAACATTTTAATTCGTTTCAAAATCAAATCAACTTTACTTATCAGTTAAAGCCTACTAAATGATGGCATTTGGTATCATTGCAATTTGTACGGACTACTGTGTAGTAACGCTGACGTCCTCGTATAGATAACTTGCTAACTCGTACATCCGATACCATTGCAAACAGTGCTCCACGAGTTGAGAGGTTTTTTTTCTCGAACTCGAACTGACTACGCTATTGACCTAGCAAGGTCTTAACAGCTTCACCGAACTACTAAAGCGAGCGCTTAAGGCACTCAGCCGATTTTATTTGGACAACTAGCTCAAGGGTGCACGGCACACCTCGGCTTGGTTGTTGCCTGTTACATGCAAACTCGCGACCTATCTTAGCTAACCTAGCTATCTATTCATATATGTTTGAGTTGTTGAGACGCATATGTGTACCAAGCATACACGCATCAACATCCCCTCCATATATTTACTATCGGAAAGTTACAGTTTTTTCAGTACGATAAGGGGAAAAAATAAAACCCTTCCACTTCCATGTGTAAGCGTGTAGGCGTGCATGTGTGTGGGGGTGATCGTGTAGTATTATAGCAGTGATGTCAATTTTAAATATAACCTAATCTGGTGTGCGGGAGCTAGATCTACCCCCAGACCACGGCGGCGTGATCTGTGGTTACGCGGGCGTGGGCGTGAGCACGCTCTGTTTGGAGAGACAGGCTGGTACTGATCGTTCACTGCCGTTATTTCATCAGGAGAGTCGATAAAAATATGTCGCGGCCGTCTTCTATGACGCGCAGCGTTTGGTACGGGTTCGTATTGTGCGGCGGATACCACTAATGGACTGGGATGATTCGCAGCTTTTTCGAAATAACTAATCGTAAGGGATTTTACGTACGCCCAGATAGAAGGGATCTCTAGGTCTCTATGGAGATCGATTCTCCGGATGTACCACGGGGCACCGGTCACTTTACGTAAAACACGATTTTGGAGAACCTCCAGCTTATAAAAGTTGTTATCTTTGGATATATGCGCAAAAACGGGGAAGCTATATGTCATCACGGGACGGATACACGTCTTATACAAGGTGAGCTTGTGTCTGAGGGACATTTTACTCTTATAACAAAGCAAAGGATGGAGGCGACCCAAGACCATAGCGGCTTTGTTTCACACTCTATCTATATGTGACTCGAACTTTAAATGTTTATCTAATGTAACACCGAGATTTTGACCTCGCCGGCCCTCGGTATATCGGCTTCATATAGCCTGATGGCCTCAAGGTTATTACTACGTCGCGAAGGGTCGAAAAGTATCGCGGCACTCTTATTAGGATTAACTTCTATCCGCCATCGACGAAACCATTCACCGAGTGTGCAAACGGCCTTTTCGATGCGCTTCCTAAGAAAGTCCGACCGCCAGCCGGAAGTGTAAATAACAACCTACCTCGACCACCGGAGACCGAGGTAGATCGCTGATGTACAGGTTGAATAGTGAGGGCGCGAGTATGGAGCCCTGTGGCACACCTGAGCGTATCGGGTGGGGACGAGTTTCGAGGTTTTCCAACCATTTACTTTACAATATTCACAAGCTCATATTAATTACTAGCTGTGCCCGCAAATTGTCCTCGTGCAACCTAATGTAAAAAAACAGCGACAATTTTTTTTTCTCGAACTGACTACGCTATTGACCTAGCAAGGTCTTAACAGCTTCACCGGACTACATCTTCAGTGTCTATTAAAATCTTCGTAATATCCGTTTACTCACTAAGTCACGTCGTCTTTAAAATTACAATAACTTTTGATAGAGTGAACCTATTTAAATCAAAACTAAATGTTAATAGAGGATTTATCGTAAAGGCAGTCCTTTAGCAGTGATGAATATTTAAACAAACATACAGGCAGACATTTCTAAAAATGATTGAAATGTATTATATTACTTAATCCATGTGTTTTGGATTTTTTTTTTCACAAAAATCTAAAAGTACAGACACATGAGATTTACATTCTTATTATATGTATAGATATAGGTATAGAAGATATGTATAGATAATCATAAGTATAAAAAAGTAATATGTACAAACGAAGTACAACTATTGCACTATCATTTGTATAAATGTAAAATAAAGTTTATTTTCGCGTCTGTTTAACCAGACTAGGCCCCCCTCGGCAGCGGCTCAAGTCTAGGTTCGTTCCCTCGACGTGGAACCCTTCAGTACGCTGCTAGCTCGATATAGTGGCATAAAATCTTACATGACTGCTACAACATTACACATATCACCTATACGTACGTACACGCGTACACGCTTACACATGAAGGTGGAAGGGTTTTCCCTTATCGAACTGAAATACACTCATCAAAAAAGTCTAAGCAACATGTACTAATTTAAATTTCAGGATGGTTCTTCACATTATAACGTATTTTATTTTTAAAATAATGTATTTAGGGTTCTATGATGTAAAAATAACAGCTGTTGTCTTTATAAGTTCTTTTAATAACAGAAATGAACAATATTAGAATATACTGTAGAAACTAAGATACATAAGAAACTAAACTTTTTTTTTACAAAATGAAATTTCTAAAGAAAATGTATTTATTGTGAAAGAATAGAACAATTTAATATAAAGTATGGTCTCCTCTGCTATTCAGAACTTGTCGGAAACGATTATT